>JACEVL010001172.1:0-73043 GCA_020284085.1 Aporrectodea caliginosa
ACTCTCTTCGGTCATGTTTATGGGAATTTTCAGACGTCTGTCGATCAAAATGTTCTGCGCAGTCTCTCCGTTCTGTAAACGAGGGAGCGAATAGAAAAATTCTTCAACGAGTCTAAAAGCAATTATGAACGTTTCCAAAATTCAAGTCAACTGCCAAGAAACGCCGTTTGGCAATCCGATTTCGGCGGACTTGTGCGTTGAAATGTAAACGCGGGCTTCTGGAACCTTAAATTTTCTGGGTATCACTGCGTCGAAACGTGTCAGATCGAAGTGTAAGGGTCAGATATCTGGCCTGGTAAGGAACGGGGGGGGGATGTCGGTCACAGATGTAGGGCTGGGCTCGTGACGCGTTTAGAGACAGCCTGTCGGTTGTTCACGTGTAACTCGACTGTCGGTATAGTCTGCAAGTATAGGCCTACTACCTAAAAACCGTATTCTATGACTCTAGCCAAGCAGCGTCAACATTTGAACTACATGTATTATAGCGACGATGTGTTAAAGCGTTTAATAAAAAAAACTGCTCACTGTTTTACAAAGGTTAATTTTATGAGGTTTGCATGAACTGTTGTATGGTGTAGGCCTACATGAAGGTTCAATGGTGGACTGAATCAACTGTTGCAAATCACTCTTCGGAAGAACTAAGCTCTGATTGCTGCCCTGTATTTAACGATCAAATTTAAATGATCCGTGGAACTGACTAATCGGACCTTTGAAAAAATCAATGGAGCGATCAATAATTGATTTGCATAACTTTAACGTACCGATGATTGGCTGAACATAATAGGCCTATTGGCGTCAATAATGAAGCGTATAGAGAGCGCATCAGGCCTAACATTAATTTGTTAGCTTAAACGTTGTAGGCTGCCCTGCATGATGAAAGGGAAATTAAATTTCATAGAGTAGATGTTGCAAGAGTAGAGTTCATCTTGGTCAGATCGGCCGTATGCAAGATGTAGAGAAGCGGCCAGAGAACTGAGTTGCTCATGCAAATGGCCACCACCATGGTCGAACCATCCAGGAAAGAACGGAGTGTTGCCTACACGACTCAAACTACATGTAAGCTACGAGTGACAGCTGGTTCCTAGCACCCCTCAAATTATAGAGCAATTTTGTTCAGATGACAGTTTAAAATGCTACCATTACAGTGTGGAAATTCAAAATATTTAAATTTTAAACACAACTAAAACTACATGTAAGCTACGAGTGACAGCTGGTTCCTAGCATCCCTCAAATTATAGAGCAATTTTGTTCAGATGACAGTTTAAAATGCTACCATTACAGTGTGGAAATTCAAAATATTTAAATTTTAAACACGACTCAAACTACATGTAAGCTACGAGTGACAGCTGGTTCCTAGCATCCCTCAAATTAAAGAGCAATTTTGTTCAGATGACAGCTTAAAATGCTACCATTACAGTGTGGAAATTCAAAATAATTTAAATTTTAAACACGACTCAAACTACATGTAAGCTACGAGTGACAGCTGGTTCCCAGCATCCCTCAAATTAAAGAGCAATTTTGTTCAGATGACAGCTTAAAATGCTACCATTACAGTGTGGAAATTTAAAAATTAAATTTTAAACACGACTCAAACTACATGTAAGCCACTCGTGGCTTACATGTAGTTTGAAGTCGTGTTTAAAATTTAATTTTTTTGACAGCTGGTTTCTAGCATCCCTCAAATTAAAGAGCAATTTTTTCAGATTACAGCTTCAAATGCTACCATTACAGTGTGGAAATTTAAAAAATTAAATAGAGGAGGGGCACATCCCCTCCCCAAACCCCTCCCTGCTCGGCGCTGCGCGCCTCGCCGATCGTCCTTCGACCGCTCCTTCACCGGTCCCCCAAACCCAGGACCAAGTCTCCGCCTATGATGTAGCGACACACAGAAAAAAACAGAGCGAGTGAGTGAGTGTCTTGGCCTAGTGGCCCTAGTTATTCAGATGGATCAGAAATTTAAAGTTTTGCCACTCCCCTAGACCACTAGTTCTACTCTCCACGTTACTTTTGATCAGCGTTTCTCTGAATTCGTTCGTTCGCGATTCCACAAAGGTTAATAATAATAATAATGCCAACAGCAGCAGCAGCAACAACAACAACAACAACAATAACAATATATAATAATAAAAATAATAATAAAAATATAATAAATATTAAAAATAATAATAATTATAATAATAGTAATTAATAATAATAAAAATAATAATAGTAATAATAATAATAATAATAATATTTATAAAATTTGTCTAACTCTATTGTTATTAATTAATAGCTGAGGCGGGGTCTAGTTAGATCGTTGGTGGTGCCACTGTAGGCCTACTTGTACTGTTCAATGTAATCGGTTTAAATTTAAACAACAGCGCAAACTTATACGACACCTTGTTTCTTCTCCCAAGAATGCATACTTAATTAATTTGATCTACATGTATGAGATATCTGTTCCATCTCAAACCACGTGGATGTCTTTAAATAGCTTGATGCATCGTGAAGAGTAAACTGGCATAATTAGTATAGGCTAGTATGTTTAACACAAGATGTATTTCTTAGACAAGAACTAAATATGGAGGAATAAAAATTATGTAGCGCATAACTTTTTACATTTAACTACAATATAAATATGACGTTACAATGCTCAGGCACAGAATATACGTGCAATGTAAGCTTATGCGTATGGTCAAATGACTTAAAAATACCCAGGTGGTCATAAGAAATATCCAGATACCCATACGAAAGCAACAAAATCAGATCTAGTGAAAAATACCCAGCCGTGGCAACTTTGGCTTTTATACAAAAACAAGTCCCGACGTCATGGTGACTTATTTTGTTGTGCTAAAGCGTTATGTGGTAGATCTGAACAGCACTTGCATTTAATGTGTTAGTTAACAATTGTATAGCCCTAACAAACTACTAAGTTGGAGGTAGACGAGTCTGAATTGATCGAGTTGCAACGTTCGAAGCCAATTACACAAAGGTTGCGACAAAGTCCATTAAATCTATGATGTTCAACTGTGATCTTTAGTGGCAATCCGGCGCACGTGAGTGATTAGCTCTGCCACATAAATGACTGAAGGATGTTTTGAGTCAGAAATCTTGCTGGACGACATGCAGAAAAAAAGTAAGAGTCCTTCACGACATGTAGCCTTATCATTACGTACACGTGTGCTTAGCCACTCATTTCAATAGCCTGACTGCTTTCCTTTTGATTCTGTCTCCCTGTCTCATCATCCAGTCCATTCTCCTTCCTGTCCCCGTCTTCCATGCGGAAGAT
This sequence comes from Aporrectodea caliginosa, assembly GCA_020284085.1. NCBI lineage: Eukaryota > Metazoa > Annelida > Clitellata > Crassiclitellata > Lumbricidae > Aporrectodea > Aporrectodea caliginosa. The sequence goes on from JACEVL010001172.1 coordinate 3,269, forward strand.
CATCTTGCGAATGAACAGGAACAAGATGAAGGTCATCAGGAGATCAATGACTTCGAAACCGAGTGCCACTCCGTAAGTGACGTAACGGAACCGGTCTGTGTTGAAGAGAAGACATCCGCCCGTCTTCTTACAAGTCGTCTGCCACAGAATGCAGGCGGAGTCGACCAGGGAACCGTAGAGCAGCGGTGCTGGGACAAACGCTGGAAACGACATTCAAATTTTTATCTGACACAGGTAATAGACAACACTCATCGATACTTAGGCCTATCTTCTTATCTGGAAGCACTACTGTTTCTGCCCGTCCTCTTAAGACTTCTCTTCTCGAGTGGTTCTTCTCACTGGGAGGCTGGGAGCGCCTCTGATTTGGTTGTACTGTGAAAGGCGCTTATAAGTCCCTAAATAGAATTGAATCGAAATGAATAGATACTTGTTTCACGCCTCAGATACAGTTTTCTGATCCCAATATTGCGTAATAAGCGCAAGAATTAAATAGTTAAAGCTAAGTTAGTCTCCGATAGGGTGAGAAAAAGAAGAGAAAAACACTCGAGACTCAGAGACACGTCTATAAACCGCAGTTAACGAAGAGCGATTATAGCAGAGAATTCTCACAGAAGAGACATTTCGCAGATCTAATTAAAGACAATATGACCATGGACGATTGCTATAAGCGATTCTAGTGCCTTACCAAGGAGGTTGATTGCGAACGAGTTGATACTTAAAGCGAAGGCTCTCTCATCTTCATCGACGATTCTAAACAGGATAACAGACGATCGCACCATTAACATTAATCACCATCATCACCATCGCCATCAACGGTGATGAAGGACCTCACCCGATCAGTTCATCTAAAACTAAGGAGGTCGAGGTCATATACGGTCGTTATAGAAAAATTGCACATCAACAGCTAGGCCTACCTGCTGTATTACATCCCATGTCTATCTTATCCATCTTGATGCCAGAATGTTTTTATTAACCTGTCGAAAGATAGATCGATGAGTATAACCTACCTGAGGTTGACCATGGTCGATGGAACTCTGGCTGTTGATCCGAGGAGTGACATCACGAACAGGGTAACTGCAAACGGAATGAGGAGATTGCATGGAGGACGACACAGACCAGGTCGCGCCCATCCTCCATCTTCTATTCCCATTTCCAATCCTCCGCCACCTCCACCAGTTGCTATTCCACCGTAGAAGTCTACTTCACCGGATCCTACGCAGCCGCATTCGGAAAAGGTCTACACAATAGACACATACACAGATCTATATAGTATATAGTATATAGTGTATATATATACATATATATACACACACATACTTACATACATACGTCAATACCAGCATATGCTTGGATGTCTGTCTTGCTTTATGTGAGGCGTGTAAACACATTGGATCCCAATTCAGGAAAGGACCTTAATTGTCCAGACAGATAGTATATTGAACATCGAAATTGTAGTCAACCACAGTATACCTGCTTAGAATCAGTCGTAGAACTGTTTATATTGAAGACTGCTTTCGGTCGTTGGACCATAATGTTTATATTCTCACCCCCGCATCTGTTAATTGCTCAGCTTCAGGGATTGAATTGTCGGAGGGTTGGGATCAAGGGTTTAAGTCACCGAATTCATCTTCAACCCCTCCAGGTAATTATCAAAAATTACCTTAGCGTTAAGTTAAACCCCAAACACCATTTAAACAGTTTTCAGTGGCTCAGTGTATCTCATTTGCTTAATTAATGAGAACTCTGATTTGGTTTTCTCCAGTTTTCATTCAGACCACTTCAGTTTTTGTTAAGTCATAATATATTTAGAGCTATAAATTTTCTGAAAATTAATCTCAAGAGTTTTCCAAAAAGTATACTTAATTGGTCGATATTTTGACACAGTTAAGGATCGAGAATACACCGCACCCACTACAATTTAGCACGTATAGCGGTTTTAGGTACGTAAGAAATTCAGGTCGTGAGATTCGGATATGTACAGTAAGAATTTTTCACCCTCCCAGTTCATACATGACAATTCAAACGGTGCTCAGTTTCTTAGATCGTTTCGATCTCAGCAAGTCCTACGTTTTTCAGTTAAATTTTCCAGCGTAGGTCATCTCTATGTCTCATTGAACGGACCTGCTGGACCAACCTGGTCACGGCTTGGTTCTGGTACGCCATTGGTTGGCGTCTTGCACATTAAACATCTTCGCGTCAGAGTCCAGAGGTTTGAAATAATATTATTTGTAATAATAAATACCTCACACGTGCGTTAAACACATCAGAAACAAAATGTTTACCAATAAAGAAACAGTGTTTAATTTTTTGTTCAGAGCCCATAGCATCAGTGGTTGAATCCCTGTGTCTGAGTCTGTTATATATCGACAGTCGACATCCTATACACGCGATGTTGTTCTCTGTTGTGATATGATACTTCGTCGTTTCATTATTTTATCTTTAAAGAAACCTTATCTGGACTTTTGAACTCCTACTATTAGTTGTCGTGGTCTGCTAACCGTCTGCTGGGTTGGAGTTAGCGCAGCCTCTGTACCTCGGTCCTCGTTCGAACAATTGACGTGAGCGCAATATACGGAGATATAATTTTATAGCCAGAGACACTTAATACAGGGAGAAGGATGGCTATGGGTTGGAGCAAAGGTTCATGTCAGATGTATTCTCTGAATTGTAGACCAGTGTAACATTTAACCGGAGAAACTATTTTTCTGAAAAAAAGAAGAAGAAAAATTACAAACGGAGAAAAAAGAAGAGAACGAATCACTATAAAGGATATTTTTATCGCTCGGTCAATGACCAGATTTCTGTTGGATCATTGTTTATGCTGTTCCTAGTGATGATGATTGTTGTTAATTTAATCTTTTGACCTATTCGACATCTCAACTGACCCCATTTGTAAAGCTCCTGCATCCGGCGGCACATGCCGAAAAGTAGGTCAGGTTATCACTTCCGCAAACAGGAGTATAAGACTTCCGGCTGGTCGAGCATGCGCAGTGCTTGTTGCAATCAGTTAGGACTGTAAACCTGAAGTGATGACAATATAAGTGATTCTAGAAATATGTAGTTTAGATTACTGTAAAAGAATCAACGTAGTCATCATCATCATCATCATCATCATCATCATCATCATCATCGTCGTCATCGTCATCATCATCATCATCACCACCACCATCGCCACCATCATCGCCACAACCACCAGCACCAGCACCACCGCCACCACCACCACCACCACCATCATCATCATCATCATCATCATCATCATCATCATCATCATCATCATCATCATCATCATCATCATCATCATCGTCATCGTCATCGTCTTCATCAAAACTTGTCACAATCATCTCCACCATCATTAGGCCTACCATCATTATCGTCATCACCACCACCATGGCCTTCACCGTCATCACCATCACCGCCAGCATTTGCCTTTTCCATCAGCACCATCGCCATCTAAACTGCTACCATCATTATCACCTACTATCACCACCAGAATCAGAACATATTTATTGAACAGTTAATTTATTAATATAGCGCTATTTTGATTGGTTGACTAACCTTTGTTCTTCTGGGTCGATCTGACCTGCCATCTTCAGCTGAGGACAACCGAGTAAAAGGATAATGACAAGGCCAGTTGTGAAGACGATCTCTGAGAAGAGGACGATCTTGATGGCTCCACGAGGTCGGATCTTCAGTCGGGACATGAAGAGACCACCAGAGAAACCGCCGACAACACCAGCCAGCGCAGACACCAACCCTTCAAATTAATAAACATAAGTCAGCTACGTAGGCTATCTGCAAGGGTACTGGACAGCAGTTGCGGACACTACAGTAGGTCACAGCCTCGTGCATATAATGAGCACACCAATAACAGTATATGGTCGAATCTGATAATTATATACATGAAGTAATTACCATCATTCTGCGACGTCTAGATACTATATAGGCCAATACGAAACAGCTTATCAATATTGATAGCGAGCACCTGAGCAAGAGAGTGAGTGAGCGACTTAGCAAGGGAGTGAGTGAGCGACTGACCAAGAGAATGAGTGAGCGACCTAGGAAGAGAGTGAGTGATTGACCAAGAAAGTGAGTGAGAGTTTGACCAAGAAAGTGAGTTTGCGACTGATGAAGAGAGTGAGTGTGAGTGAGCGTCTTAGCAAGAAAATGAGCGAGCGACTGAGCAAGAGAGTGAGTGAGCGACTGAGCAAGAGAGCGAGTAAGAAATTGAGAACTATAGCGAGTAAATCTGAGCAACTGATAAAGGACGAGTGAGCAACTACGCGATCTCTAAATGAATCAATTTTAACTGATTCGACGACTAATTTACCTGCGATGAGACTGCCAACGTAGGCTCTTTCAAGGAAGTGAATTTCAATGTATCGGACAAGGTTGGAGAAGATTCCGATGACGATATAACCACTGCAAATAACGGAGCACAGACTGACGACGTAGGCTTTGTTGCGAAACAGATGCAAGAGACGCCGAGGAAACTCTAAACAAAGACAGCAAGTCATAGCATGTTAATATATGATGAGGTAAGGTATACGGTAAGGTATGGTAAGATACAGTAGTAACTACAAATTCATGTAAAAATTTAATAAGGCAAGGATACAAAAAGGACAAGACAAGCAACTTGTTCATATAAAGCAAGGTAAAATATGGTAAAGCTAAAACAGAGTTAAGATAATTTAGTGTAACTTAGATGAGGTTTGGTAATGCATGAATATAAAAATACACACTATTGCCTCATCTAAACTTTCACCCGTTCTTAAATATTGACCCTGGAAGGCTGGTGGACAGGGTTACCACAGATGGTTTGATAGACTACATGTACATTATGTTGCCAACCGGGCCCTACGTTACTTTCCTGGGCTTGCTAGTTTCGTATATGCAACACTACTCCGTTACTGTGTCGATGTTGCTAACCATGCATGATTTTTGTAACTTTATAGAGATGTCCTTCAGGTATGACTGAATCTCTTGAATCTCAAAAAGATTAGTTTAAATTGAAAGTGTCCCTTAAATATTTTTTCTGGCATAAAATTGCAATGTATGTCAATAGAAAATTAAGTCCAGTTATGCAGCAAAAGGTATATGTACGTTATCACTTTTATGTTTATCTTTACAGCTCTAATCACCTGATGTCAAGCTAGTCATCCAATGGTTCATTCTCTTTTGATATACACTATGCCTGTAAATTATATGATCTCTGTTTTTCACGTAAATAAAACTTGAAACTTAATCATTAAATACATTTGATCTACAAACCCTGTGGTGCAATAGTATGTGATCTATTGTCTTAGTGTCATTATTAACTTTCTTTTACGGATGTAACGTTATACAGTGGAAACAAGGATTTGCAATACAATACAACTCACCTTTCATTTCTCGTCGAGCCATTGATAGAATGCTTTCATCAGTGGAGTTTGATCGCTCTGCAGATTCTGCTTTTTCCTTTTTTCTTGCGATGGTAGCTTTCTCGGAGCAGGACTTCGGAAAGAACCAGAGTGGAATAGAAGTAGCCAGAATTCCAGTGGCGCAGATAACATAACCCAACCACCAGCACCCAATCCATGACGGATCTGATGGATCGTCTATGACAGCTGTCAATCAGGCAAATACAGGTGATAGCAATATATTTTTTATTTGCTCAGAACAAGGTAAGGCAAGGCGGACGTCATCTGCCATGGCAACCGTAAGATGTCACTTAACAAAACAAAAAAATTTTGCTCTCGACAGCTTTAAAACTTTTCCAACTTATGCATAGGCCTATATAGGCTATTAATCAACTGTGTTAACATTCTGAGACTGACCACATGAAGAAATGCTCTGTAGCCTATCTTGGATGATTTTTTCACAATACAGGGGCTCACGTATCAAATCAAGTTTCCAATTGTTTTTCCAATCTAGTAAATAAATTTAAATTCTCAACACAGCAAATAAAGCTTGTAGGCTATTTATCTAAATAAGAAACTTCGTATAGGCACAGTCATCCTGATTAGAGTCATCACCAAAGCAATAGTATTAAGAGTATTTAGAGCATTGAAGTAACTTACGACTAAGAAGATTTTCTGGAAGCCGAAGGGTCACTGCAGCAAGCATCATTCCACACAGTGGTTCAAAGGAGTACATGCTAGCAAGAATACCTGTCAGTCATGGAAGAAAATGTTAGTCTTACCTTTAGGTCAAGTACAGTGTATAAGCCTACTCATGATTGTAACATTTGTATTTCATCCTCTGTATGTGCGACGTTCTCCACTGGCTCCCCCTTAAGCAGCGAATCGAGTATAAGATAGCTGTCTTAGTCTGGTGCTGCCTGCCTGCCTGAATGAATGAATGAATGAATACGTGGCTAAGTCTAGCTCATGTGCGATCTGAGCTGATCTTTGCCTCTCTTAACCCTGCCTTACACTCTTGATAATTATAAATACTTGAATGAATAACAGGACATTGGCTCATCTTGTCTTGCTTTACCTCAGAAGCCTAACAGCAACAAGCGGAAAACCTCCTAGGATAAGATCCAGGAAACGATAGTTCGGCGGCCTATAAAGGGACTGGGAGATGATGTTGCAAACGTTTCATGGGGCCTCACAAGGGTTAGTCACATGAAGATCCTAGGTGTCACGATGACAGAGCAATTCAGCGTTAACAGGCATGCAAACGATATCATCATTAAGGATAGGCAATCGTTGTATGCCCTCCGCGTTCTAACAGCACATGGGTTAATGGGCCAATCTCTGAGTGATGGAACCACAGTGTCGCGAATGAACTATGCGGCCCAAGCGTAGTGGGGCTTCGTGGGGGAAGAAGAACGCTCGCGTCTTCAGGCTACAATACGGTGACTGGTCCGGTCTAGATATCTACCGGAATCCTACCAATGTTTCGAGCAACTTTGCCAGAAAGCAGACTCCAACCTCTTTTCAGCCATCATCAGCAACCCTGCACATGTTCTACATCAGATATTGCCTCCCGTTAAAACTATTTCTTTCTTGCAAACGCCCCAGAATCCACTATACAATCATGCCTAAGTCAAACTCTCAAACTCGTAAAACATTTGTCACACGGATTCTTTATACTTAATTTTTTTATCTATTTGATGAACTATGTACACTAAAATGCGCTCAGCAGTTGGTTTTACGTTAAAGGATATACTTACTTACTTATTGCTAATTGGCAGTCTCACGATGGATCTCAGAGATCTTCTGCCCTGGTACGCTTCGTGCAGCTCTTACTAAGTAACATTAAGAAACCTATTTTAGCCAATGCATTGCTATGACTAGAAATTTTGAAAAGTCACTCTATTATAGTCTAGTAAAATGAGCTCAAGATGTGTAAGCATCCATTGGTTACAAAAACCAAAATTTGATGAATTTTCATGACATTATTGAAAACGGTATTTTCTAGATCTTCTAGAAAGCAACAAATGGTCCCTTCTCTCGGCCGAGGTCACATACAGATGCTCTGAGCGAGACGAATTAACGAATAAAGGTGGAATTTGTTTGCCTGTCTTACCGATGTAGAAGGATGCCTTGCTTCCAGGTGAGTTTTCGTCGATGTATGCCAGACTTAGGGTGTGCAATCCCGTTCCTCCGATTCCGCTGATAAACTGAGCCAACAGAAACACATAGTAGGCTGGATGAACCTCCGTCTGCGATGAACCCTGTTCTATCTGGTCGCACTGATCACCGGATTTGTTCCAGTTCAGGCAGAAACGGTTTGCGGTTTCGGAGATAGAAATGCTTTCGTTGGGGGTGTTAACCAGTCTGGGACGGTCTTGGTCGTATTGGGAAGATATGAAGAAATGGGGACTGGCCATCATGAACCCAGCCACTGACGCGAAGAGTACGGTGACGCTGATGATACGTGGCTTGTGTCCCTTTCTGCCGAAGTACCCGATGAAGATGATTAAGCAGACATGGAGCACATCGTTGGCGCTCTGCATGAGACCCGTCTGGGCGCTGCGCAGTCCGAATCGTCTCTCCAGGGTTCGGACCACTCCTACACCATAAACCATCATGACCATGTAGAACAGGATCAGCAGGGACATGTTGGCGATAAATAGTGGTAGGATGTACCCTCTCTGGCTGCTTCCATCGGACTTGTCGTCGGTGGTGGTGTTGGATTGCTTAGGGATGTTAGCAGCCTCAACCTGAAGTAATGTCGTCGGAAAGCCGTTGGAAAGGGTTCCTTGATCTGCCGCTGCATTTTTCCGCGTCTCAGCGGCGTCGTCTGCTGATTCGCGAATGTCGTCTGCTTCGTTTTTTCGCGTAATTTTTCCATTTGGCCTTTCTTGAGACATGTTTTGGTGAATTTTCAAACGTCTCTCGATCAAAATATTCTGCGCAGTCTCTCCGATCTCTAAGCGAGGGAGCGAACAGAAAAATTCTTCAACGAGTCTGAAGGCAATTGTGAACGTTTCCAAAATTCAAGTCAACTGCCAAGAAACGCCGTATGGCAATCAGGTTTCGGCGGACTTTTGAGTTTAAATGTAAACGTGGCCCTCTGGAAACATGAACTCCTATGTGGGTCCAATGTCACTGCGTCCAAGCGTGCCAGATCAAAGGTTAACGGTCAGATTTTTGGCCTCGAAACGAACGGGTGGCTCTCGGTCACAGATGTAAATGTGGGCTGGGCTCGTTGCTTGTTGCTCGTTGACCTCTGACCGGACAATATTATCGAAAGATTCTTAAAGTGTAGGCCTACGATTCCTATCAATTATGTTTTGACTAAGCGTCTGTGAATAAGATGGTTCCCCCGACTTCGCTTTTTGTGCGCTGTATAAATCTTGAGATTACAATTACGATTACGATACCTAAAGTTAGGTGTAGCCAAACAGCGTCAACATTTGAACCATATCGACGATATAATAATAAACTGTAAGCATTCATTGTAGGTTAATGTTATGAGCGGTGCATGAACTGTTGTGATGTATAGGTTCAGAGGTAAACTGATGAATCAAATTTCGGAATAGCTAATCTCTGATTGTTGCCCAGTATTTACAGCAGGGCCGTTTTTAACACAGGTGCAAACGGTGCGGTGCACCGCGGGCCCCTGAGCCGCCGCGGGCCTCTGAGCCGATCGAGTTTTATTGCTATTAGCTAAACGTCGGGTGCAAGTCTCATTCTCACTTTAAATTTCTGTGAAATCAAAAAGTGTAAGGAAGCACTGGTGATTATACTGATTTAATACACTATGTTTACTAATGCTTACTTACACGGTTTGCGTGCTTACTGACCCGTCACAACAGCTCGTAACATGCACCCGCATTCCATAGATGATAGATCTATGGTTCTATAATGAACTGTGCATGCAATAATAGATATAGCATTATCTATGGCACGCCCCCACTCTCTGCTTACATGACCGTGAATTAGTGACATCACCTCATTTTGACGCACTTATCTATTTACCTATAGGGCTATAGTTAGCTCGGTGTCTTGACTGAATTTAAGTAAGTAAGTAGGTAAATATATTCTTTATCGAACCAGCTGCAATCCGAATACCGGTGTACATACATCATCTATAATAAGCAATCAATAGTCAATAAGAATAAAAACATTCCACCCCATACAAGATTACAAGTTTCTTCATGTTATGGTCAGCTAACGATAAAACAAGGTCATGTGATGGGGTCGAAGGGAATAGACCAACCGCTCTATTGGAGGGAGAAACCTATAAGAGAACATGGCCCGGATTTCCCAGGACCGCCGAAAACAAGCAGGTGTCAGCTATAAGGTATAGTTGTTCAAAGGTTAGGCTATCACTTGGGAGGTATCGCTGACGAATCAATCTGTTCATTACAGACTGGAGCATTCCCTTCTCCCTCAGGCTGGCAAAGCCCACCATGCCGGAGCAGCATAAAGCAAGCGAACCATCGTTGTCTCCCTCACCATATCGTAAAGCCCAGGGGCCAGGGCATTTTGACGTTTACAATGCTTAAAAGTTAAAACGTTAAACTTAGCAAGTGGCTGTGCCTCTCGGTGACTGTTGCATGTAGCCTTAGGCCCTTAGCCTATGTATAAATAATCTTGAGTTTGAAAATTCAATTATATTCCGATGCGTTAGCAGCTCTGAAATTATGAGTAACTCATCTAAACAAATCCGGATTGCAGAAAAGACAGGCGAGTGTTACAGATGAAAACGGACGTCGCCGAAATTTTGGCCTAACTGATATTTTGGCCTATAACATTTGCTCATTTGCTGAAGGCCTCAGCTTTAAAGAATTAACTATATATTTAAGATTTATCAGATTTTATTGACAAATTGTTGTTATGTAGAGTTGAAGTGTTCTATATAGGCCTACACTTACTCTCAAACAGTCAGTGGCCGCAACTTAATAACTAGTGTATAAAATTATAAGGATTATAACTAAGGGATAAATGGAATGGGGGCTATGGAAAAACCAACAGCAAACCGACGGCCGCTCGACCGACACGGGCCCCTGTGGAAACTTTTTGCACCCACATTCGCAGAACCTTTAAAACGGCCCTGATTTACAGGCCAAATTAGGTGGTCTTGGAACCGCGTAATCGGACCTTATAAACGATCAAAGAGCGATCAATTGATTTGCATAATTTTAACGTACTGATGATTGGCCTAACAAATTGGCGTCACTGATGATGTATGTAGCGAGCGCATTAGGCCAAAAATTAATTCGAAAGCTTGAACGTTGTAGCCTACTTTGTAGGCTGCCGTACATGACGAAAGGCGAATCAAGTTTCACAGAGCAGATGCTGCAAAAGTAGAGTTAACCTTGGACAGATGGGTCATTATATAGGATGTAGAGGAGCGGCCGAAAGGCTGAGACCCGTGGAACACTGAATGAGACTATAGTCCCAAACTCAGTGATCAGTTATCAGCCACTATCTCTTTGTCCGATTTTTGAGCAGATTCTGGTCACCACTTGAATACATCCTACTATTCTGAAATAGTTATTATGTGTTACTTTAATCTTCAGGGCGTTGTAACCAGTCGCAGTGCTTCAGGATTGTTTGATATGTTGGAAAAGTTTGACTTGAAGCAACTGACTATCATTCTTACACCTTACTAGACCATGCACTAGATGTCTTGATAGCTCGTTCTGATACGCAATTACTTAATTCGGTTTCTCTTGTTGCTTCTTATCAGTTGGATCCTACTGCCATCTTTCAGAATCTGCCTTCTCATTTAAACCGCCACCAAATTAAAAATAAATTAGTAAATTTTGCCGATGGCATAAAAAAACTTGACTCAAACTATAGCATAATATTCAGGCGTCTCCTTTATGGTTAGGTCCTATCTCCACCACAAGCAGCTAACAAGCTGAATGCAGATGCCGTGCACTTTATCTGAGCTTCTTCATAGTCAAATGCCGTTTGGAAGTAAGAAATATGTCGAGCACACATCGTGAGCTGGGTTTAACTCTGCTCTTTCAGAAGCTAGTCAACTCAAAAGTTAGTTAGAGAGGTGGTGTTGCCACTGTTGGGTTCAATCAGATCTTAAATTTAATTTAATCTGATATTACATTTAAACAACAATGCAAACTTGTACGAAGACTTTTTCTTCTGCCAAGACAGTACTCTTAATTAATTCGATCTCTGAAATTTCTCTTTCACCTAGAACCATGTGCATTCTTTAAATGGCCTATTACATTGTGAAAAGTACCTTATTTATGTTGCCTTCTTATCTGACCTTATCTGTCTAAGACCTAACCACATGCAGCCTTACATAACTTACCTTATTTCTAACGTGCCTTACTAAGTTGTAACTGTAGCAACTGACTGTGACAGACTAAAACAGGTCATGAACTCATCCAATCGCTACACTACATCGGCTCAACAGTGGCTAATAAACGCTATCCTGGAAAGTGGGAACACTCCTTACCACCAAAACAGAACCCGGAAACTAGTGTAGCTGGAACACGATTAAGGAAAAGGATAAAAGACCAGGTGCTATTGAACGAATGTGTTGTGCTATTCTTTGTGGTAATTCGATAAACGTTTAAGACTCTGCGGAAGAATGACTTTAACAAACCAGAAAGTTTTCTAGTAGACAGAATACTGTTAACAAAAGTGCAGTTAAATGCTCGTCTCTGCGGTCTGTTCGCTTTCCATTCTTCTCTCTTCCTCAGTATCCAGTCGATTCTCCTTCAAATCCTCGTCTTCCACGCGGAAGACCATCTTGCGAACTAACAGGAACAAAACGATAGCGAGCATGAGGTCGATGGCTTTGAATAGGAGTGCCACTCCGTAGGTGACGTAACGGAACCGGTCTGTGTTGAAGAGAAGACATCCGCCCGTCTTCTTACAAGTCGTCTGCCACAGAATGCAGGCGGAGTCGATCAGGGAACCGTAGAGCAGAGGTGCTGGCACGAAACCTGAAATTTATGCATAAGATTTTTGTGTGATTTTTCTAAGAGTGGTTATCAACTTCGGATTCCAGTTGGTGGTTATGAAGCGCCATAACTAGCAGCACCGTGATTGTTCCGTCACATTTATCTTATTCTCCAATTTCTGATCTCCTCCATCATAAAGTTCGCGAACATGAAGATGATGATGATGATGAAGATGATGATGAAGATGATGATGATGATGATGATGATGACGATGATGATGATAATAAGTGGCATTAACGTCTTCAGTAGCGATGAAAATGACGATGATCATGAAGATTACGTTCGTCATCATCTTCATGTTCTACCACAAACACCATCAGCATCGTCATTATCAAGAACACCACTGCCACATTCAGGTACTTTATGTAGGAACGAGAAATTTGTATGAAATACTTACCAAGAAGGTTTAGGGCGAATGAGTTCAGACTGAGAGCAAAGGCACGTTCGTCATCATCGACGATTCTAGGTAGAAAAATCGAAAAGAAACGGATAATTATTTACTTTATATATTAATCAAACAAAATTAACTGCTACGGCAGTGCAGTTTAATGTTGAAAAATATGACTTAATTACATGGAACTTGTGTTTTCATCTTCTGTTAATTTGTTTATTGTAATTCTCATTGTAATCGAACATTTATATAGCGCCGCTCAAAATCAGCAGCGCTCTCGACCTGCGTATGAAAAGTTATCATTTGTCTTAAAATAACTAACATTGTGCTAGAATTCAAATTACTAGCTTCCGTACTCATTAAACAGTCTACCTACAGTCTAACTATGCAGTCTATTGGGATTCTCACGGCTGCAAGCCTACCAGTCTCTAGCCAGTATGTTAGGATTCACACGATTGCAAGTCTACCTGTTAGAAAACAATGACTCGATGGTGAATGGTTGTGGTTCATGGAAATAGTTTTTTTTAGGATGAAGGTATTTGATTAATCGAATCGATTGATTGACAGCTGAGTATTGAAAGAGAATAGACAGGGCTGGCCTATACCTGAAGGTCACGATGGTCGATGGAACTCTGGCTAATGATCCGGAAAGTGACATCACGAACAGAATAACTGCAAATGGAATGAGGAGATTGCATGGAGGAAGACACAGTCCAGGTTGCGCCCATCCTCCTTCTCCTATTCCTCCTCCTACTCCACCTTCTCCTCCACTGGATCCTATGCAGTGGCAGTCGGAGTAAGTCTACACGATACAAGTGCACGCATTTACATCAGTGATGGATAGATGAATGAATGGATGGCTGAATGGATTAACGAATGGACGGATGAATAGATGAATGGCTGAACTGATGGCTGAATAGATGGCTGAATGGATGGTTGGATGAATGGATAAATGAATAGATGGATGGATGAATGAACAATTGGAAGAATGGGTGAATGAATGGACTAATGGACTAATAGATGAATGGATGGATGAATGAATGGTTGAATGGATGGATGAATGGATGAGTAGATGGATGGGTGAACGGGTGGATGGATTGATGGATGAATGGATGGATGACTGAATGGATGGATGAATAGATGGATGGATGAATGAACAATTGGAAGAATGGGTGAATGAATAGACTAATGGACTTATAGATGAATGGATGGATGAATGGATGGTTGAATGGATGGATTGATGGCTGAATAGATGGATGGATGGTGGTTGGGTAAGTCGGAGTAAATGTGGTTAAAGGCTTAAGAAGTGGAGGTATAGATGATATTGGATGAAGAGTTGAAAAGATGGACTCGATGATTACCTGACTTTGCGCGATATGGAATGTTTACACTAATCTGTCCGACCAGCTAAGGTATCTCAGACTGTCTAGTTTGGTCTACCGGTGTCAGTTTTTATATGAAAACAACAGTGGTTTTTAACCAGCTATATGCAATCGGGTCTAATTAACAAATTCAACAATGTAGTGAAATGGGAATCTGCTTATCTAGGCTTAAGTCGGTGATACACAGTTTTATGTATGACCACATGAATGGCGCATATGGCTGGGTTAAAGTAGGTGCTGCAGCGAAGACAACTATGACGATGCTGATGATAGATGATAGTTGATAATGCTGCTGCTGATGATGATGATGATGACGAAGATGATGATCCTTTAAAAAAGTGTTTGCGGCAACTGGTTCTGCCTCTCTCCAAGTGACTTAGTTTCATTTCGGAGGTTTTCTCAATTCGCCTTCGCAGGTTGTAACTCAACAAACTATTGAGTTCCAACGTATGTAGTGTGACGTGCTCCATCTCTCAACTGACCCCATTTGCAAAGCTTTTGCATCCGGCGGCGCAGGCCGAAAAGTAGGTCAGGTTATCACTTCCGCATACAGGAGCATAAGACTTCCGGCTGGTCGAGCATGCGCAGTGCTTGTTGCAATCAGTTATGACGGTAGACCTGATTCAAAGAACCATTTAGGTTAAGCGTTATCTCGATTACTGATGCTCAACCAAAAAATTTAATTCCTTTAGTTCTAGCGATATATGGCTTTGAACTTCATACAGCGAGTTGAATGGTGAAAATATTGGGGCGATTCAATCCTTAATTATTGGCCTTTTTATGGTATTGAACTTGATCGGTAGAACTGAGAGTTTTGAGTCTTCCAGTGCTTCGATCTACACAAAGAGATTGAGAATAAACACGAGAACAATTAACGTCTGTCTTGCTGCAGTAGACCGATTGATTGTTATGATCTACTAAATGCTATTGAATAATCGACTAACTGACACACTGACTGACTGACTGACTAACTGATCCACTCACTCGATTACTCTCTCTCTCACCCATTCGCTCAATGACTGGCTGACTTATTTAAAAGAAATAAAATTTTGACTTCTTAATATGCAATAATTATTGTATGTATGTATGTATGTATTTGAACACTTGTTATAGCGCCCCTAACAGATTCCTATTCAGAGGCGCTCCCGACTACTGCGTGAACGCTGAATCGGAGTTTCACGCCGAAGCGCATGAGCAATTGCGAGTGAAGGACTTGCCCAGGGTCCCTACGCGGCGACTTTGAGGTGGATTCGAACCCGCAACCCTCCAGCTGCAAGGCACCGAACATACACCTAAACCACCGCGCCCCAGTATATGGTGTTGTGTTGTGTGTTGTATTGTACTCCACGTTTTTAATGCGACCGAGCCACCCGCAGTAAAGATCCGAGAAATTAATCTCTGATAAACCGACCCGACCGGGAAGCGAACCCGGGGCGCCGAAGTGACGAGCGGGAACCAACCCACTCGGCCACTCAGGATCCTTGTATATGTATGTATGTATGTATGTATGTATGTATGTATGTATGTATGTATGTATGTATGTATGTATGTATGTATGTATGTATGTATGTATGTATGTATGTATGTATGTATGTGCACTTGTTATAGCGCCCCTTCAAGATTTCTACTCAGAGGCGCTCCCGGCTACAGCGCGGACACTGAATCGGAGTTTCACACCGAAGCGCACGAGCAATTGCGAGTTAAGGACTTGCCCAGGGTACCTACGTGGCGCCTTGAGGTGGATTCGAACCCACAACCCTCTGGCTGCAAGGCAACGAACATTCCCCTACACCACCGCACCCCATGAGGGCCATATGAAAAAATATCTGTATGTAACACATTAATTATTGATCTGTGCTTATCGAATATCGATTGTTTGATGGGCCAGCGTATACCTGTGATCTTCTGGGTCGATTTGTCCTGCCATCTGCAGTTGAGGACACTGAAGGAAGAGGATAATGACGACGCTAGTTGCGGAAACAGTCATCGCAAATATGATGACCTTGATCGCCGCAGGAGGACGGAGTTTCAGTCTCGACATCACCAGACCTCCAAGAAACGCTCCTATCGCACCCGCCGAAGCAGACACCAACCCTGACCGCAAAGAAATGTGAAGGATAGCGTAAATAAAAAATTATGACAATTTATTTATCTAATTTTTTAGTTCAGCTATAATCCCTAAGGACAATTTTTTTCAGTAAAATGAAAAATCAGTTTAAATGTAGAGAAGGTTTAAAAGCCATGGAAGTCAACGTCGTCGAAGCGCTGATTATAATATTATTAATTTTATCTACCAATTTAATTTAATTTATATTCAGCTAATTCCGAGGTCAGGTAGGGTGAAAATCAGGTCAGATTTGTTCATAATAATATTTATATTGATTAAATAATTCAATTACTTACAAAGTTCTTAAGGTGAGCTAACGGGGTATACCTGCGATAAGACTGCCGACAAAGGCTCTTTCAAGGAAGTGGATCTCGATGTATCGGACGAGGTTGGCGAAGATTCCGATGATGACGTAAGGAACGCACACAACAGAAAACAAGTTGACAGCATAGGCTTTGTTACGAAGCAGATGCAACAAACGCCCAGGAAACTCTGTCCAAAAAAGTATGAAACACATGATGACGTCAGTTGAGGCAATGTGAAGAAAATATCTGCATGTAACACATGATGACGTCAGTTGAGGCAATATGAAGAAAATATCTGTATGTTACACATGATGACGTCAGGTGAGGGCCATATGAAAAAATATCTGTATGCAACACATGATGACGTCAGTTGAGGTAAAATGAAGAAAATATCTGTATGTAACACATGATGACGTCAGGTGAGGGCCATATGAAAAATATCTGTATGTAACACACGATGACGTCAGTTGAGGCAATATGAAGAAATATCTGCATGTAAACCATGATGATGTCAGATGAGGCAGTACGAAGAAAATATTTGCATGTATGCGAGTATTTGAGCGTTGAAATGTTGGTTTCCAATTGATCCAAGGCGGTGCGGCGTATGATTATTTCACATTGTTTCTGGAGCTACTTCTGGCTGCAAAGTTCTAATTTGAGCAGGAGACCGTGATCCGTGGGTGAGGATTGGTAAGATAAGATTTATTCCTCTGTGTCATTGTCAAATGCAGTGAGCATTGAAGGGACGGTGCTACTGAAACAAGTTCTAATTTGAGCGAAAAGGGCACTCATTTTCCGCTTTTCAGCCGATAAACTGGCAATGGAGCCAATGTGTCGCAGAACATTCTATTTTTGTTAATAATTATTAATTAATTTACCCGATATTTCTCGACGAACCAGAGATGAAGTTTTTTCCTCAGCAAAGGCAGGTTTCTTTGCAGAGTCTCCCTTTTCCTTTTTCTCTGCGATTGTGGCGTTATCGTTGTAGGACTTCGGGAAAAACCAGAGTGGAATAGAAGTAGCCAGAATGCCAGTGGCGCAGATGACATAACCCAACCACCAGCACCCAATCCATGACGGATCTGATGGACTGCTTACGACAGCTGTCAATCAAATCAATCAACTCAATCAATCAAATGCGCCGTTTTCAGTTACGAATGGAGAAAAGCAAATTTAGACAAGATCCATTGCTATGTTGCACAGCAGAAAACGCTATTTGACACTCCATGAAAGAGTGTTGTAAGCCAGAGCAGAAGAAAAAAATTTAAGATCTCCAACTACCCGCACACACCATTACACTTGCTCAGTAAATTAGGGCATTGTCCTTCTGCGTTTCTCTGGTTGTCTCTGTCTGTCTCACTGAAGCAGCAAGCTCGTCTATTTCTTTGAACTTTGACCTCTACTTATAGGACCTTGCGATTCTGTTAAACGCTGTAGCATCAGCATTCAGCATAGATGACTTGCTATGTTATTAAGATGTAAATACATGATTATATATATATATATATATATATATATATATATATATATATATATATAAGTTGGAGATCTTGTATGGGGGGGGGGTTGGAAATGGGGTAGCAAGCGTCTAACAGAGCCTCTGCTACTCAAATGCCCACCACGACACCTTCACGAGGTCCCCCTGTTGTACACAGAGTGCGTGGTGGACGACCGAGTCCTCGCCGGTGTAAGCGAGTGCCCAAGGGCGAAGAAACCGAAGGACGGACGATGGAGATCATTGACGCAGAGAGATTGTGTCTCGAGAAAAACACCGGGAGGAAGGCAACGGGAAACCACCTCTCTAACTATCCCGAGTTAAACTGAAAATGACGCCAGAATTGAATACAGATAACGACGTGAACGATTCAATCCAATCATTGGAAAGAGTCGCGTTCGGCAGGGGAGGGAACAAGGCCTCTTCGGTCGTCAACAAACGAAATCCTTGTAAAGAAGAAGAAAAAGAAAGAGAAAGATTAAGGATAGGAACGTGGAATGTAAGAACGATGAGGAGATCCGGGAAATTAGCAAATGTGATCGGAGAGATGAGGAAGGCGGGCTTAGACATTTTGGGACCATCAGAGGTCAGATGGAAAGAGGCAGGAGATTTTGTGAGTGCAGGGGTCAGGGTGGTATACACTGGAGTAGAGGAAAGTCAAAATGGGGTAGCGATCCTATTAGTTGAAAGAGTCGCAAAATGTGTTAATTGAGGGAAGAATGGAGGGGAAGAAGACACGAGGAAGACCGAGAATGGTGTTGTTGGACTGGATGATGGAGGAAGATTACAGCAAACTGAAGGAAAGAGCCAGAAAACGTGATGAATGGCGAAATTGGACGTACGAACCTGCCTAGCAAGGCAGAGAACCAAAAGAAGAAAATATATATATATTAATCATGTACTTACATCTGAATAACAGAGCAAGTCATCTATTAATGAACTAGATATATATATATATTATACGTAGAGCTTTTACGTCTATCCTATTAAAAAGACGCTAGTACACATTTCAATCACTTTAATTATGCCTGTGTCATCAAAGGGGTCGTCCATTAATTATGTCAACAAATTTTAGGCAGTTTTTGACCCCCCCCTTGTCAACAACTGTCAAACATTGACGGACCCCTAAAAATTATGTCAACAATCCCAGAAACCCCCCTCTACAAAAAAAGAAACACAATGGCTCAATACATGTAGAATTCATTTTTTTTAAATTTACACTAAAAATGCAATCTCGAATTTCAAAATATATGAGTTTAGTTTATTACCAGCTTCTAGTAGTATTAAACATTTAGCACTTTATACATTTTTAGCATTACTTAATGTTTTCGCAACCATTTTGAAGGGTCTGTGTTGATTCATTTGAAAAACATTTGTTGACGTCAAATTGTACCGAACCCCCTCCCCTTGTCAACAACTGTCAAACTTTTCCAAACCCCCTCCCCTATTTTGTTGACATAATTAATGGACGACCCCAAAAAGCGTCACTTGAGTCCTTTATAAGTCTGCATCCGTCCCTTTCTTACGAAGCAGGACCTTTAGGCGCCGCTGCTTGGGCTTAAAAACTCAGGTGCAGGACAGTTGGGCGTCACGTTTAAATAGCGCTTCTAAGTTATCGTAATCGTAAACTCGAAACTTCTACAGCGCTCACAAAAGCGAAGTCGCAGGAACCAGCTTATTCACAGGCGCACAATCAAAACAAAATCGATAGGCAGGGGGTCAAAATCCAGAGAGTCAGGCAGGCAGACAGGCAGGCGGCTAAGGTGGATGGTGTTTGGTGTTGAGACGGCGAGCTAGGCAGGGAGAAGTGTTGGATCCAGGATAGGATTTGTCAAAAAGCAGTGTTTTCAGTTTCGAGTGAAAGACCTGTGGAGAGATATTAGAAGAGTAGCATTAGAAGACAAATATTTTCCAAATGTGTTCAGTTATTTCCGGAAGAATTTTGCCTATTAAAAGTTTCTGTTTATTTTTTGTTGAATCGTAGAATTGCTGTGGCATTACTAGCAATTTCCAATTGTTAAAAACAAAAAATTGAAGCAGTTCATTTCACACACAAAACAATAATTCCAATCAATAATCAATCAATCCTTAGGCTTAATGTTGGACCAAAAGTTTCATTGGACCGCACTACTCTGATTTCTTCCTTACTTAAGTATATTAAGAACAAAATCATTGGTTATTTCAAATTAGTATTTCTGCCTCTTCATAATTACTAATCATTTATAAATTAACAAATAATTAATAAATAATTAGCAATTAATTATATTAATCCAATCATTGAAAACGCACAACCATTATTGAATAATACATTAAGAAAAATAAAATAAACGCTAATGCTGTAGCACTAGTAGCACTCATGATACATTTAGTCACTAGCGCCCAAAAGTTTTGCCTAAACGGCAGGTGCCAAAGTGCTTGTGTACCGAAAAGGCGGCTCCTCAAAGTCACGCAACATGAGACATATGGATGCGGCCTCTATGTCTCTGCTCCAATGTCTCTGTATGTCTATGTACATGTCTTAGTCTTCCCCTCTTCCCCCTCCTTCTCCTCCTACTCCTCCTCCTTCTCCACCTAACTTGCGCTGCGATAGGTAGTTGAATAGCTAGAGACGAAGAAGTCATGTGACATCTCTCAGCTAATGGATGATTCACTTACGCGTCACATGACTGCTTTCATAATCACTTAATTCAAAACGTTTTGCGCCCCTGGATGAATTTTAATTCTCAAAACAAACAAACTAACGACTGAGCTAACGACAACAGCGTTTCACCAGACGTCAGAACTTTATTAAAAGCGCATGATTGCTAGTATGGTCTCATGTCTTGGGAAAAGACTTCCTTAGTTGACCTATAGACTCTATATACATAATTATACGTATGTACTTATGCATTGAATTGTATTCTGTTGTGTCGAGAAATTTTGAATATAACGACTTTAAGTTTGCACACATAGCTATAAAACGGATCTAAAGAGATGCTGCTTGTTTAGTTTTCGCTGTAGATTGTATACTGAACAGAGTGAAATTTGATATCTAAAGATCGAGGGTAATGAAAGATGAAGAAAATAATAATGGCAATGATGATGATGATGATTATGATGATGGTGATGATGATGATGATGATGATGATGATGATGATGATGATGATGATGATGATGATGATGATGATGATGATGATGATGATGATGATGATGATGATGATGATGATGATGATGATGATGATGATGATGATGATGATGATGATGATGATGATGATGATGATGATAATGATGATAACAGTAATAATGAAAACGTTGATGACGACGTCAACAATAACAGTCGTTAGGTGACTTACGACTGAGGATATTTTCTGGGAGCCTAAGACTCATTGCAGCGAGCATCATTCCGCCCATTGGTCCAAAGGCGTACATGCTCGTAAAAATTCCTATAAGTAAAAAGAATATAATTAGCGTTTTAAAAGAACTATTTAATGTTGAATCTATTACGCGTAACTCGTATATTCCTTCAATTAGTAGAGGCCACAAGTTTATAGATTACCATTTAATGCTCTTTGCAAGGTCTCGACTTTCAAGCGGGACTTTCGCTGTGCATAATGTAATGTAATGTAATGTAATGTAAATCTTCGGAAATTTCTCAACGCCCACAAAAGCCACGTCAGGGAGACCAGCTTATTCACCGGCGCTATATCAAATCAAGTCCGCAATAGCCAAACTCCTCTTTTCTTTTCGGTTCCAGGTCAAAATCCGGGGAGGTCAAGCCGAGGAGACAGCATTGTGCTACGGTGGCAATCGGTTATGATGGTGGTCGTGTGGTGGCGCAGGAGTATAAGGAGGATAGGATATCTTGAAGAGTTCGGTTTTCAGTCCTGAGTGGAAAGCGGAAGAGGAGAGTGCAAGCGGAGGAGAGGTTGAGTTAAGAGGCGAGATAGGAGGATGAGCAAACTGGCGGACGTCTTTTGGGAGTCCGTTCCAAAGAGCATAATGGACTAAAACTTTCTATTTCAGAGATTTCGACGCTATACAGCCTATACATAGTGACTTATAAAACATGGGTGGCACATTAAAAATGTGGTATCTTATTTTGCATGTCGTAATGTCAGATCGAGAACTGAAACGAGAGAACAGCAATTTAATTTTCGACTTACTGTACGAAATGCACTTTAAACTTCTAGATTAATTAATTAATTAATTCATTCATTCATTTCAATAACTTAACGTTCTTTCAAGAAACCTTCCCAGACAAAACACGGCAATAAAGACTAGACCTGAGCAACTTGTAAAACGCAGTTGTGCTGGACTAGATGGTTTCAACTGCAATAATTATTAGTATCTTCCCTTGCCTAAACTTCTCGTAACTTACCTTATTATATCTTGTCTCTGCTACTTGCCTGTGCCATTATTTACATTTCTCAAGACAAATTCGAATTGATGTAAAATAGCATTTCATCACACAGTTAAGCAGCTGTGTGCATTTTGCTAATGTGAATGCTGTCAAAGTTAATTGAGGTCAACAAGTTTATCTGCATAACAAACAGAAAACTGGATAAGCCATCACTGGCGGGCTCTTGCGCACATGTAGAACGAAACCGATGGATTTCCGTCATGGCTGATAACTGACACACAGCAAACGTTAATAGGAGTTTTGCTATTGTTGTGTGCTAATTATATTATCTGGCCACATCTCTGCATTTATGCGTGATGTCCTCCACTGGCTCCCGGTCCAGCAGCGCATCCATTATAGGGTCTCCTCCATTGTCTGGCACTGTGTTCTGGGCAGATCACCTGTTTATCTCCGGGAGCTCTTCACTTTAACCTCGGCATGCCCTGGTCGCCGATCTCTGCGCTCGGCCTCTAGGGGTGACTTCATAGTTCCGCATGCTCGCTCTGCTACTAGACAGCGTCGGGCTTTCTCGATCGTTGGTCCTTCCTTCTGGAATAGCCTCCCCTCTGACCTTCGTTCTCTCCCGCGAGACCTCTCTGATTCTTTCTATAGACTGCTTAAGACCTTCCTCTTTGACCGGGCCTGGGTCGGGAGCGCCTCTGAGTAGTTATCTTGAAGGGGCGCTATATAAATTTCATAGATAGATAGATAGATAGATAGATATTGTTACGCTTCCGTGAAAGGATGATGGTTGAAGCTCGCAGCCGCCAGGCGGTTTCAGTGACGTCATTTCAGTTTTTTCAGACGGCAAAACATTTCTCAGAAGGGGGAGGGTAAAACTTGGCCAGCTTGTTAAGTTTTGTAGTTAGTCTACATGTGGTGGTTAAATTATCCGGCAAGTTTTCTTCTTGTTCTTATTTATTTCTTAATGTATTTGATTTTCTGCTGTCTTAGACTCCGAGTGATGAGCAAATATATATTATTTCACCAAATGCACTGACATAGGCCTACATATAAACAGATGATTTTCCATAAAATTCAGGGAGCATTTGCCCTACTGCCAGAAATGACCTACCGATGTAGAGAGATGATTTGCTTCCAGGTGAGTTTTCGTCGATGTACGCCAGACTCAGCGTGTTCAATCCCGATCCTCCTATTCCGTTGATAAACTGAGCGATCAGAAACACATAATATGCTGGATGAACCTCCGTATGCGAAGAACCCTGTTCCAGCTGGTCACATTGATCACCGGATATGGCATCACCGGATGTGTTCCAGTTGAGACAGAAAAGGTTCCAGGTCTTCGATAGAGGACTGTCTCCGCTGGTGGTGTTAACCAGTCTGGAACTGACTGTGTCGTGTGTGGAAAAAATGAAGAAGTGGGGAATGGCCATCATGAACCCAGCCAAGGCCGAAAAGAGGGCTGTGACGCAGATGATACGTGGCTTGTGCGCCTTTCTACCAAAGTACCCGATGAATACGACGATGCAGACGTGGATGATATCATTGGCGCTCTGTATGAGACCCGTCTGGGCGCTGCGCAGTCCGAAACGTCGCTCAAGGGTTCGAATCACGCCACTCCCATAGACGACCATGAACATATAGAAGAGAATAAGCAACGATATGTTGACTATAAACAGCGGGAGGGTGAACCTTATCTTACTGCTTCCATGGGACTGCTGGTGGGGTGCGGTGGTTTTTTGGATGGACTGCATGGGTGGAATCGACAGATGAAGGTCCGCAATGGTGTCTTCAAGTTCCTGTCCGTTCTCCCGCATCTTCGGAGCGTCCTCTGGCGATTCGCGAATGTCGTCTGCGTTGCAAATTCGATCAATTTTTCCAATCGCATCGACTCGTTCTTCTACAGACATAATCGATTCAGCCTCCTCTGGTTAAACGAAAACTAAAAAGTACGATCTACAGCAACAGAGGACCCATCGCCACTCCCAAAATTGAAACTAAGACTGATCAGTTGATGACTGTTAGTCACGTGCCAAAGAGGAAGTTCGCTTTCCCGCAGAGTTCGGCGCTGAACTGTCCTCAGCTGCACACTTGGACTTTGAACTTCTGAAGTCTTTCTTCCGACTGTTTTCTGTTTAAAATTTAGAACGTTACAAAGATTGTTAAGAGCATCGGTCTACTGTAGGCTATAGCTGAAATTGATTGGATGCGCTACTCAGGGAAGACAGCCGAATACTTGAACTGCTACGCCACAAAACAGGTGAAGGTCTGTCTGTAGGAACTGAATTTAGCTCTAGTAGGTATGTATGTCTACGTCTCTACTAGAACATTTTCGCCTATCTTATACACCATAAGATTTCATTCCCCAGTGAGTGTGTTACATAATAGCCTACATTCGAGATATTACTTATATAAATAATATTATACCCGAAGTTCAACTCTTGTCAACTGGCAACCTTTCGTCAGGCTCAAAACTGAATGAGTGGATTTAATCTGCCTAAATTCTAACTGCGTGTAGTGAATTTGTGTCAAAACTCTTAAGTATTGTTGGCATTGAACTGTCAGTTACTTATACTGTAATGCTATCGCAACTCAGAGACTAGTAATCGTCATTTCCAAACTTCTAAAGCGCCACTCAAAAGCCAATCGCAGGGCACAAGCATATTCACGAGAGTTGCGTCGAGTCCGAGGGGTTGTCAAAACGGTAGTCCGAAGGAGGTCCGGGCGACTTGTTCCAGCGACTTGGTTTATTGCGCTGTAGAAATGTTGAGAATACGATAACGATTTTTTGTTGATCGCGCGATAATCTGATGCAATCTGACCAACTAACTCTATCAGTCGAAATGAAAATTGTCTATAACATTAGAATCACGAAACGTGTTACAGCTTAACGATTGTAGTCTGTTGCTTCTTGTCTTGTATGCATTTATCTATATACAAATATACAGTTAATATGCCGCCGTCTAAGTACCTGAAAAGATCGCTGCCTACGTTGATCTCGTTGATGTTAATAATAAAAACGTACATCTATCTACCTATCTATCTATGAAATTTATATAGCGCCCCTTAATCGCTTCTGATTGGTGTTCACTGTGAGAGGCGCTTTATAAATCTATAAATACAATACAAAATACAAATACAATAGCGCCCTTCAAGTTAACTATTCAGAGGTACTCGTGACCCAGGTCAGCTCGAAAAGGAAATTCTTAAGTAGTTTATAAAAGGAGCCAGAGGTTTCGCGAGAGAGAATGCAGGTCAGAGAGGAGGCTATTCCAAAGAGAAGGACTCACGATCGAGATCAAATAGCGAAGCTTTTTTGGATAACTAGAAGCGTCACCACAGGTGAGCGGACGCAATCACGTACTGCCCAAATAATTTATTCTAATCCATAGATATCGTGCTAGAATTTTCTGGCTTAACTTGCGTTGAATAAGAGAAGCTGGCTGACGTGTAGGCCTATTTATTTAGTGCTGTTCGCTACAGACGTAATTTCGGCATATCATTTGACTCCACCACGTCCTTCTCTGACCATGTTATTATGCAAATAAAATGCAAATCAGCACACTTTCACATTCGGAATATTCAGCCTCCTGAAACTGCCTTAGTCTAGTTTGCAACCGCCCTGATTTTTTGTCATATCGAGTGACAATGTTCCCCGTAAGCCGCTCAGCACATTAAAGAAATGTCGCGCAGCAGTTTCAAAAGTCCGTGCACAAGTTTTGGTAGAAAATACATTTATAAGCTAATGTTTGTTTAACTGATGATGATGATGATGATGATGATGATGATGATGATGATGATGATGAATACGACAATTTCTACAGTGCCGTAATACGGCACATGCCGTTACAAGGGCGCTTTAAACTGGCCATTGAATTATTAACCTACTTAAGCCAAACATCTTCTTTAGTAAAAGGACATTATTACAAACGTGTATTTAGTCAGTACTGTAGACTGTAGTTGCATTTTACAATCACAAATGTTTCTGAAAATGTGTTGCTCAGTTTTATTGCTATGCGGAAATTAGGCTGCTCAAACAACCGCCAGTTCCGTACAGGAAAAATATTAGAAAGAACGTTGATCTCGACTACTGCAACTCGCTTTTCATTGGGATTACTATAAGATTATTTGCAAAAACTACATGTACATATGCTTCAAAATTCTCCGGTAATAGCCATAAGAAACCCACCCCACTATAACCATGTTGCACAAATACTGCATTCAATACTCGGGTTGCCGTTAGAGCAAACATGTCTGTGTGCATGTAAGCTATGTCTTCATAAAACATTGCACTCAAATCACCAGACTTAAAATCTACCTTCCTTGTTCACTCGTAAAGCAGCATAATCTTGAACTCGTCCAATCGCTACACTACATCGGCCCAACAGTGGCTAATAAACACTATCCTGGAAAGTGGGAACACTCCTTACCACCAAAACAGAACCCGGAAACTAGTGTAGCTGGAACACGAATAAGGAAAAGGATAAAAGACCAGGTGCTATTGAACAATTGTGTTATGCTATTCTTTGTGGTAATTCGATAAACGTTTTAGACTCTGCGGAAGAATGACTTTAACAAATTAGTAAGCTTTCTATATAGTAGACAGAATACTTTAAGCAAAGTGCAGTTAAATGTTCGTCTCTATAGTTTGTTCGCTTTCTTTTCCTCTCTCCCCTCACCATCCAGACGATTCTCCTTCATATCCTCGTCTTCCACGCGGAAGACCATCTTGCGAACTAACATGAACAAAACGATAACGAGCAGGAGATCGATGCCTTGGAACACGAGCGTCACCCCGTAGGTAACGTAACGGAACCGGTCTGTGTTGAAGAGAAGACATCCGCCCGTCTTCTTACAAGTCGTCTGCCACAGAATGCAGGCGGAGTCGATCAGGGAACCGTAGAGCAGCGGCGCTGGCACGAAACCTAAAATTCATGCAACAGTTTTTGGTGTGATTTCTAAGAGTGTTTGTCAACTTCAGATTTCAGTTAGTATTATTTTATAAAGCGTAATAAATAGTTGCACCGCGATTGTTCCATCACATTTATCTTATTCTCTCATTTCTTATCGCCATCATAAAGTTCGTGAACATGAAGATGATGATGATGATAAGTGGCATTAATGACGATCATCCTAAAGATTATGTTCGTCATCATCTGCATGTTCATGAACACAATCAGCTTCATCATTATCATCACAACCACTGACACCATAATCATCATCATCAGTTCATCCACTATGCCACTAAACACCACCACCACTGCCACTACTACCACCACCACCACCACCACCACCACCACCACCACCACCACCACCACCACCATCATCATCATCATCATCATCATCATCATCATCATCATCATCATCATCATCGTCGTCGTCGTCGTCGTCGTCGTCATCATCATCATCATCATCATCATCATAATCAGTTCATCCACTGTTATCAATATCACATACATAAATGAGTTTACATGGGTTTAAAAACTAGGGTCTTGTGGTATGATTGGTTATGACATCTAAATTAGTACGTTGGCCCTTTATCAAGGAACGAGAAGTTGGCATGAAATGCTTACCAAGAAGGTTTAGGGCGAATGAATTCAAACTGAGAGCAAAGGAACGTTCATCATCATCGACGATCCTAGGTAGAAAAATGAAAAAGAAACGATTAATTATTTAATTAACATGTTAATCAAGCGGAATTAACTAACCACGTGATGTTACGGCAGTGCAGTTTAATGTTAATGACAATGTGACTTAATTGCATGGAATTTGTTTTTTTACACTCTGTTAATTCGTTTAATCAAACGTATTAATTGGCTTAAAATAACTAACATTGTGTTATTTACAATTTCTCTTATATAATTAAACTGACTAACTTCTGTACTCATCAAGCAGTCTACCAGTCTCTTACCATGCAGTCTATTATGATTCACACGTCTGCAAGTCTACCTGTTAGAAACCATACCTCTGTGGTGAATGGTTAGGGTTTATGGAAATGACTTTAGAATGAAGATATTCGTTTAATCGAAAGGTAGCTTGACAGCTGAGTATTGAAAAAGAATAGACAGGGCAATCCAACCTGAAGGTGACGATCGTCGATGGAACTCTGGCTAATGATCCAAGGAGTGACATCAGGAACAGGGTAACTGCAAATGGAATGAGGAGATTGCATGGAGGAAGACAGAGTCCAGGTCGCGCCCATCCTCCTTCTCCTATTCCTCCTCCTACTCCACCTTCTTCTCCACCGGATCCTATGCAGCCGCAGTCGGAGTAAGTCTATGCGATACATACAAATGAACTCATTTACAACAAGGATGGATGGATCATTGAATGGATGGCTGAATGGATGGATAACTGAATTAATGGATGGTTGAATTGATCGCTGAATGGATGGATGAATGGATGGATAACTGAATTAATGGATGGTTGAATTGATCGCTGAATGGATGGATGAATGGATGAATAAATAGACGCACGAACAGATGGCTGAATGGATGGATGACTGATGGCTCAATAGATGGATGACTGAATGGAGCAATGAATGGATGAGTGGATGAATGAATAGACGAATGCAATGAATGAATAAATGAATGGATGGATGGATGGATTTATTCCCATGCATGGATGGATGGATGGTAGGATGGATGGCCGGTCGTATTGGCTGGAACTACTGTGCCCTTGGATGGATGGATGGATGGGGCTGGATGGATGCGATGATGAATGAAATGGATGGACTCTGGATTGAACTCTGGATTGGATACAATGTTGAATGGCTGTTGTTTATGAAAATGAGTTTAGAATGAAGATATTCGATTAACTGAACAATCGATTGACAGCTGAGTACTGAAAGAGAATAGACATGGTGGACCTACCTGAGGCTGACCATGGTCGATGGAACTCTGGCTAATGATCCGAGAACTGACATCAGGAACAGAGTAACAGCAAATGGAATGAGGAGCTTGCATGGAGAAAGACACAGTCCAGGATGCGCCAATCCTTCTTCTCCTATTCCTCCTCCTACTCCACCTCCTCCTCCCACTCCGCCAGATCCTATGCAGCCGCAGTCGGAGTAAGTCTAAACGATATATACAAGTACACTCAGTTACGGCACCCCGTCAAAATAGCCCCGTCAAAATAGCTGGATCAAAATCGCCCAGCGTCAAAATAGCCCCGGAAAACAGCCCCGTCAAAATAGCCCCATAAATACGCCAAAGGCAAGCAGTTCCACAACGGCTAATAAGTTGAATGTTACAAGAAATGTTTTGATTTCAACAAAAGTAGAACCAATACTTCAGAGAGGTGGTTCTGACACATACTGGACTAATGGACAAAATAATTTGTTAATTGGAAATCTGATCACTAATTGGTATGATCAAAAGAGGACTTCGACGGTGCATCTGAATGAAGATATGGAGTAAGTGAAATAGGGAAGCCCTTCTTCAAAGCGGTATTTTCCAAACGATTGCGAAGTCGTGACTGGATGGACAAATTAATTTGTTTATTGGAAATGGATGGATGGATTGATGGATGGATGGATGGATGGATGGGTGGATGGGTGGATTGATGGATGGGTGGATGAATGGATGGATAGATGGATGGATGGATGGATGGATGGATGAATGGATGGATGGATGGATGGATGGATGAGTTAATGGACGAACGGGTGGATCGATGGATGGATGGATGGATGGATGAATAGTGGTTGTGGTAAGTCGGAGTAAAGGTGTTTAAATGCAAAGGCTTAAGAGATGGAGGTATGGGTGTTATTTGATCAAGAGTTGAAAAGACGGACTCAATGATTGCCTGACTATGCGCATGGCGAAATGTCTACACTAATCTGTCCAACGAGTTAAAGCATCTCACACTGTCTAGTTTGGCCTACCATTGGACAAATCACTCAAGTCTTTTTACTTTTGCCGTGGCTGGGGAGCGCTCCTGAGTAGATTTCTTGAAGGGGCGCTATATAAATCCCCAGAATGAATGAATGAATGAATGAAAAGAATATAGTTTCACATGGAAACAACAGTGGTGTTTAAACCAGCATATGCAATCGAGGCTGACTAAACATTCAACAAAGTAGTGAAATGGGAATCTGCTTATCCAAGAATAAGTCTGTGATTCACAGTTTTGTGTATGATCACACGAATGGTGCATATGGCTGGGTTAAAGTTGATGCTGTAGCGACGACAGCTATGACGATTGATGTTGACAATTGGCGATTGACGCTGACGATGATGAAGAGGACGATGATGATGATGATGATTGTTGGTTCTGCCTCTCTCAAAGCGCCTTAGTCTCATCTCGGAGGTTTTCTCAATTCGCCTTCAGAGGTTGTGACTCAACAAACTATTTACCAATTTATGTAGCTTGACATGACCCACATCTCAACTGACCCCGTTTGCAAAGCTTCTGCATCCGGCGGTGCAAGCCGAAAAGTAGGTCAGATTATCACTTCCGCAGACAGGAGCATAAGACTTCCGGCTGGTCGAGCATGCGCACTGCTGGTTGCATTCAGTTAGGACGGTAAACCTGATTCAAAGAACCATTTAGGTTAAGTTATCTCGATAACTTATACCCAATAAAAAATTTCCATTCCTCTAGTTCTAGCGATAAATGACTTTGTATTTCTTACACCGAGCTGAATGGTGAAAATAGTGAGGCGATTCAATCCTATCAACTAAATTAATTATTGGCCTTTTTCTGGTATTGAACTTGATCGGTAGAAGTGAGAATTTTGTTTTCCTGTGCTTAGAGCAACACAAAGAGATTGAGCGTAAACACGGGAACACTTAGTCTGCCTTGCTGCAGTAGGCCCATTGATCCTTAATCCTTGATTGTTATGATCTACTAACTGTTATTGAATGACCGACAAACTGGCTGGCTAACTGACTGACTGACTGATTGATTCACCCACTCGCCTACTTACTCTCTCATCCATTCGCTCGCTCGCTCAATGACTGGCTGACTTATTTAAAAGAAATACAATTTTGACTTCTTATTATGTAATAATTATTGATTTGTGTTTATTGAATATCGATTGCTTATTGGGCCAACGTACCTTTGATCTTCTGGATCGATTTGTCCTGCCATCTGCAGCTGAGGACATTGGAGGAAGAGGATAATGACGAGGCCAGTTGCAAACATAGTCAGCGAAAATATGATGACCTTGACCGCCGCAGGAGGACGGAGTTTCAGTCTGGACACCAACAGACCTCCAAGAAACGCTCCGATCGCACCCGCCAAAGCAGACGCCAACCCTGATCGCAAAGAAACGTGAAGAATAGAGTAATAGTTTATTAGTTTAGCCATGATCCCTAAGGGTAAACAATTCCGAGGAAATGAAGAACCACCTTATACGAAGAGAAGGCTTTAAAGACACGAAAGTCGGAAGGCAACGCCGTCGATTACAATAAATAAATCTACCAATTTAATTATATTCATCCAAGGTGGCTATATAGTCACGTCGGAGTTTTAAAATGTTTGGAGGTAAAAGAATTGTGGAGCAGCTAAATCCAAGTTCAGGTGAAAATCCGGTCAGGTTTGTTCATCATAATTTATATTAATTAAATAATTAAATAATATTATATGCAAAGTTCTTACGGTGAGTGAACGGGGTAGGCCTATTACCTGCGATAAGACTGCCAACGAAAGCTCTCTCGAGGAAGTGGATTTCGATGTATCGAACAAGGTTGGCGAAGATTCCGATGATGACGTAAGGACCGAACACAACAGAACACAAGTTGACAACGTAGGGTTTGTTACGAAGCAGATGCAACAGACGCCGAGGAAACTCTGGCCAAGAAAGCATGTAACATAATTATGATGACGTCAGTTGAGGCAATATGAAGAAAATATCTGCATGAAACCCATGATCACATCAGGTGAGGCAGTAGAATAGGAGCCTATATCTGTATGTGTGTGCGTATCTTAGATCTTAGCGTTGAAATGTTCATTTTCAATTGATCGAAGGTGGTGCGGCGTATGATTATTTCACATTATTTCTGGAGCAACTTCTGGCTGAAAAGTTCTAATTTGAGTAGGATACCGTGGGAGAGGTTTGGCGAGATAAGGCATAACATGGCAAGGAGAGGTAAAGACGATTTTTAAGGCAAGGCAATGTAAGGCGAAGGATGTTTGAGGTAAGATAACTAAATGTAGGCCTACTAGTATATCCATGCATTCCTCCCCCGCAGCCTGCGGTCTTCGGCTATGGTTTGGACTCGGTGCAGCACTGTCACAAGGATTCTTTTGCATTGCGTGTTGCTGCCCCAAGGAATGGAAGCCAATGTTCATCCGATGTTAGAACTTGTTTTCTTCTTTCAAGAAAACCGCCTCAAAAACTCATTTTTTCTTATTCGCTTCTAAACATTTGGATATCTAAGCGCTCTTCACCTAGCGACTGACTAACCGCGCCCTATGCCGACTTCCATTTCTGTGTGACTTTAGGAGCGTCTGAAATCTTTAGGCCTATATATTATATAATAATAATAATAATAATAATAATAATAATAATAATAATAATAATAATAATAATATAATAATAATAATAATAATAATAATAATAATAATAATAATAATGATAATAATAATAATAATAAAAATAACAATAGTAATAATGATGATGATGAGGATGAGGATAATGAGGATGATGACTATCAGATTAAAGGAGCCATGGTTCATTCTAGTCAGGCCAGATCAAAGAAGCCACGATTTTGTTCCCTCTGCGCCATTGGCAAATGCAGTGAGCGTTGAAGGGGAGGTCCTACTGAAACAAGATATATATATACCTTCTCATTATTCTTAAATAGATTGTATTCATGTAATGACGTCGCTCATTTAGTATTCAATAGTTGTCAAGCAAAAAGCAAAGCTCTTATGTCCCATGCGGAACGTAGATAAGGCACTCATTTTCCACTTTTCAGACGACAACCCGGCATTGGACGAAACCCTAGTCTTGGAGCCAAAGAGTCGCAGAACTTTCTATTTTTATTAGTAATTATTAATTTACCCGATATTTCTCGACGAAGCAGAGAGGAGGTTTTCTCTTCAGTAGAGGCTGGTTTCTTTGCAGAGTCTGCCTTTTCCGTTTTTCCTGCGTTTGCGGCGTTCTCGGAGTAGGACTTTGGGAAGAACCATAGTGGAATAGAAGTAGCCAGAATTCCAGTGGCACAGATGACATGACCCAACCACCAGCACCCAATCCATGACGGATCTGATGGACTGCTTACGACAGCTGTCAATCAAATCAATCAAATCAATCAATGAAATGACCCGCTTTCATGAGTTATGAATGGATAAAAAATGTAGACAAGATCCATTGCTATGTTGCACAGCAGAAAACGCTATTTAACACATACATGAAAGAGTATTGTGAGTCAGAGCACAAGACAACAAATTTAAAAGCTCCAACTACCCGCACACACAATTACACGTGTTCAGTAAATTAGGACATTGTCCTTCAGCGTTTCTCTGGTTGTCTCTGTCTGTCTCACTGAAGCTGCAGGCTCGTCTATTTCTTTGAACTTTGACCTGTACTCATTGGACTTTGCTCTTCCGTTAAACGCTTTTCGGAAAAACATAGATTACTTGCTTTGTTATTAAGCTGTAAATGCGTGATCAATAGGGATATAATTATCCTTTGCCTATATAGCCTACATAGGTCCCTCTCTGTGGAATGGACTTCCCCACTGGTGCGCTCCGCCATGCTCTCTGGTAGTGTTTCTTCATCGTTTTCAAAACTAAAATTCTGCCTTTTCTCTCGGCGTTGCTCGCACTGGGAGCGCTTCTGAAAGGCTCTTGCTAAGAGAAGCGCTTTATAAATGACCAAGTACAATACAACACATTACAATGTATATTAAACGTAGAGCGTTTACGTCTATCCTACTAAAAGACAAAAGTACAGATTTTGATCACATTAATCATGCCTGAATCATCAAAAGTGTCACTCGAGTCCTTTATAAGTCTGCATCTGACCCTTTCATACCAGGCAGGATTGGACGCATACGGTACACACTTTGGCGCGGGAAAGTTGGGCGTCACGTATATACACTGTGTCCACGATAAAGTAGATCACTAGACTTTGTTAAATATCTTGGTCAATTGTAGTACCATAGGTACTAAATTTGATGGACATGAACTTCAGTCTATTCTATCTAAACCCTGCAAATTTTATTACAATTGATGCAACGGTTACGAGGATATACCCTTGTGAAATTGGGTGGTTCAGGAACCAAGTTACCAACACGTAGAACGCATCGACAGATGCGTGCGCGGCTGATCATCCTGACTCAGCACCAGTTCTCCGACAGCATTGATATTTGTTTGCGTCCGTGGTTTTGTTTGCGTCTCGTGGTTTCCTTGCAACTGATCCGGTTGTTGTAATCTTTTTTAACAGCTTGCTGACACCAGCTAGGGACCAATTTTTCATTGGAAATTCTGTAATGAGTCTCCTACGCCATACCCCTTCGTCTCTCTCAACTCCTTGATTAAAATCTTGTCCTCTGCACTGAAAACCATTTCTTTACAACCAACTACTGTTACGTAAAACAGGTCTCGTAGTGTAATTGTTTCCGAAAATGACGCTTATAAACAACAGCCTATCCCTGCGGTAGCCAGAAAAATGACGTAATTCTATGCGTTTTACGTGTTGGTAACTTGGTTCCTGAACCACCCAATTTCATAAGGGTATATCCTCGTAACCGTTGAATCAATTATAATAAAATTTGCAGGGTATAGATAGAATAGACTGAAGTTCATGTGCACCAAATTTAATACCTATAATAGTACAATTGACCAAGATATTTAACAAAGTCTAGTGATCTACTTTATCGTGGACACAGTGTATATTATAAATAGCGCTTCTAAGTAATCTTAGAAGACAAATATATCCGGAATGTGTTCAGTTATTTCCGGAAGAATTTTGCCTAATAACAGTTCTGTTTATTTCTTTGAATATTAAATTGAATTCCTGTGGGATTATTTCCAATTTCCAATTATAGAAAAAAATTGAGGTAGTTCATTTCACACACAAAACAATTACTTTAATCAATAATCAATCCGTGTGCCTACTGTTGGACCAAAACGTTTGATTGAACCGCTGCACTGGTCTGATTTATTCCTTATTTAGGTATATTAAGAAAAATTATTGGTTATTTTAAATTACTATTTCCACCTCTTCATAATTACTAATCATTTATAAATGAGCAAATAATTAATAATAATCAACAATTAATTATATAACTCTATTCATAACATCCACCATTGAAAACGCATGACCATTAATGAATAATGCATTCAGAAAAATAAAATAAACGCTGTGCACTAGCAGCACTCATCATACATTTATTCACTTAGCACCCAAAAGTTCTGGCGCCTAAACGGCAGGTGCCAAGTGCTTGTGTACCGAAAAGGCGGCGTCTCAAAGTCACGCAACAGCGGCAACATAGGGATATGAGGGCGGTCTCTATGTCTCTAGGCTACCCAATGTCTCTGCGCCTATGTCTATGTATATCTCTGCACATGTTTTAGTCTTCAGAATTCGTCTTTTCTGCTTAAAGTTCATCGTCTGTTGTTGTGATTCATCTGCAGACTCCTGCTTTTCCAACTTTACGTTCTCATACATAAAGTTTCTACTTCTCTGCCCCAATGTCTCTGCCTCTGTGTCTCTGTATATATTTGTACATGTCTCCGTGTAACTGCCTACGTCTCTGCCTCTGTGTTTCTGTTAATTTGTAATTGTGTACCTGCCCTAGTCTCTGTCTTTATCTCTGGCTCTACCTGTATACATCCGACTATGTCCTTGGCACTGCCTATATGTCGTTGTGTCTGTGCTTCTGTCTCTATGTCTCTGCCTTTGTCTCTGTGTCTGCCGCTGTCTCTGCCTATGCTTCTGTTTATTTCTGTGCATCTATCTAAGGCATTGCCTGTGTCTTCTGCTTTTATCTCTGTCTTTTATCTATATCTCTGTCTCCGCCTATGTCTGTACTCTATGCTTCCTTGTCCATTTTGCTGTCTTTGCCTCACTTATTTTCTATGGTCCTCTCCACCGCGGTGCTCGATAGTGTTGTGGTTAGCGTGCTGGACTGTCAAGCGAGAGAACGGGGGTTCAAATCCCCACCAGGGCAGAACTTCGCTTCGAGATTGCTGTTCCACCTGCAGTCCTGCTCCCCTAGCCAACTCAACTATAATGAGTACACTGACCGTACACTGTCAGTGGGAAGAGGAGAGGACTGGCCGTCCACCCTCATATGCCGAGGCTAAGAAAATGAAGTTGCTAACACTTTATCTCATGTCTGCCTCAGAGCGCGGCAGCAGATAGCGAGAGACGAAGAAGTCATGTGACATCTCTCAGCTAATGGATGATTCACTTACGCGTCACATGACTGCTTTCATAATCACTTAATTTAAAACGTTTGCGCCCCTGGATGAATTTTAATTCTCAAAGCAAACAAACGAACGTATGTGAGCCGACGACAACAGCATTTCACCAGATGTCAGAACCTTATTAAAAGCACACGATTGCTTATTATGGTCTCATGTCTTGGGAAAAGACATCTTTCGTTTACCTACAACCAAATGCTTTTGCATCGCTTTCAGAAAAGTCATTGTCAAAATTGTTTTAATAGCTACATATAATCAAACGTATAGAGGCTTGTAATGTAAATGTATGCATCAGTCTATGTATACGCGTCTATGTGTGCTTGCCTTCCACCATCCTTACGAACTTACACCAACCGTGACCAGCGTGAACATTAGGTGTGTGCTGTACTTATGCATTGAATTGTATTCTTTTGTGTCAAGAGATTTTGAATATATTATATCGACTTTAAGTTTACACACATGGCTATAACACTAATCTAAGGAGATGCTGCTTGTATAGTTTTCTGTAGATTGACGAGGTATACTGAACAGAGTGAAATTTTATATCTAAAGCTCTCTTACCTTCACTGAACACATAGGCCTATCCAAGCTTACCCGCTCTTCTTACTTCCAACTTAGGCGTCTTAGAGCTATTCGCAGATCTGTTTCATCCTCTACCTTCACCTCAATTGTCCATGCTTTTGTCTGTTCTCGAATTGACTATTGTAATTCTCTCCTTGTTGGCTTATCCAAGGTTCGTCTATCTCCTCTTCAATCTGTACTGAATGCTGCTGCCAGACTTATAGCTCGCCTCCCTCGATTCTCTCACATCTCTACATTTATGGCTGAACAACTTCATTGGCTTCCTCTCTCTGTGCGCATCCAATTCAAAGTTCTCATTCTCATGTTCACATCTCAACTGGGTCTTGCTCCAAAATATCTTTGTAACCAAATTCTCCGCCCCCTCTCTGCCACGTCAAAGCGTCCTCTCAGATCCTCTGACCGGCTTGACCTTTTTGTTCCCCGTGTTAGGACCATAATGGCTCAATACAGGTCCTTTGTCTGCATAGGTCCCTCTCTATGGAATCGACTTCCTCCTTCTCTACGCTCTACAATCCTCTTTAGTACCATCTCTTTCTCTCACTTTAAAACCTTCCTTTTTCCTCGGAGTACCTCGCACTGGGAGCGCTTCTGAAAGGCTTATGCTATGAGAAGCGCTTTATAAATGATCAAATACAATACAATACGATACAATATACGATACAATATACAATACAATAAAGGTCGAGGGTAATTAAAGATGAAGAAATTGATGTTGGCAATTATGATGATGATGATGATGATGATGATGATGATGATGATGGTGGTGATGATGATGATGATGATGATGATGACGATGATGATGATGATGATGATGATGATGATAATGGTGGTGGTGATGATGATGATGAGGAGGAGGAGGAGCAGGAAGAAGAAGAGGTGAAGGAGGAGGAACAGGAGCAGGAGCAGGAGGAGGACAGAGATGAGGAAAATGTTGATGACGATGTCGACGATAACAGTATGGTAGTTAGGTGACTTACGACTGAGGATATTTTCTGGAAGTCGAAGGCTCATTGCAGCGAGCATCATTCCGCCCATTGGTCCAAAGGCGTACATACTCGTAAAAATGCCTATAATATGTTAAAAGAATATAATTAGCGTTTTAAAACAAATGTTTAATGTCGAATCTATTACTCGTAACTCGTATATTCCTACAATAGAGCAGAAGCCACAAGTTTATTGGTCACTCTTTAATGCGCTTTCAAGGTCTTGACTTTCAAGCGGAACTTTCGCTGTTCATATAGGCCTATGGACTAAAACTTTCTATTTTTTAGATTTGGATACTAGTATATACATAAGTGACTTATAAAACATGAGTGGCACATTAAAAATGTGGTATCATAGTTTGCATTTCGTAATGTCAGATCGAAAACTGAAACAAGAGAACAGAAATTTAATTTTCTACCTACTGTACGAAATGCATTTTAAACTTCTAGATTCATTAATTCATTCATTCTTCGTTTATTGAATCCCAAAATCAGTAAAATAAAAATAAAGACATGAAACATTGACATGGGTATTGAGAAACAACCGGTAGACCCAGAAGGAACAGAGTTCCGCTTGAATAGGGTCACCAAATTAAAGGCAGTACAGATGGCGACGGAGAACAGTCGTCTTTCTAATTAAACATGCATCGAAATCTTAACTATGACAACAACAACAAATTGGATCATATACATGACCCACTGAACAGAGAGTTAAACTTAACTAAGCTATAAAACAAGTTACAAATTACAGTCGTGTGTCATTTAAGAAACTGCGCAGTTGTTGTTTCAATAATTGTAAAGTCGGCAAACATCGAATATGAACAGGTAATGTATTCCATACTAATGGTCCATTGCATTTAATATTGAAAAATATTAGTTCGAGCGTAAGTACTACGAAAGTTATCTTGCGATCTTGTATTATATGAATGAATTTGATAGGAGTGCAAGACATAACCATCAAAAACTTGGGGCAATAATTTTCGTTCATATTTATACATAAATTCTGCAATTAGGAATTTATTCACAGAATCTATTTTTAGAATCCTTAGTCTTGAGAACAAATGATCAGTGTCATCTTTATAATATTGTTTAGCAACAATTCTCACCGCACGTCTTTGTAACACCATTAGAACTTTTAAACGAGAGGGATAATTGGATGCCCAAATTAGGTTGCAGTAAGAGAGGTATGGGTAAATAAGAGAATAATAAAGATTGAGCAGTATAAATTTAGGTAGTAAATATTGAATGCGATTCAATATACCAATACTTTTAGCAATTTTTTTGAAATTTGCATTATATGTTCTTTCCATGTGAGATGACGGTCAATAAAAACACCAAGAAATTTACAAGAAGCTACTTGTGTAATATATTTTTATGGTTTGAGAGGAGAATATCTTTTTATGAGAACAGAACAATATAAAATTTGTCTTAGTTAGATTAAGGGATAACTTATTGGCCCGAAACCAATCAGCGATTAAGTCAAGTTCATTGTTAACAGACTCAACTAAGACCTCCAAAGATTTGTTAGACAAAAATACATTTGTATCATCAGCGAATAAAATAAAGTAATTCATTCAATCATTTCAATAACTTAGTTTAGCGTTCTTTCAAGATACCTTCTCAGAGGCTCCCAGCCCAATCACGGCAACAAAGACTAGACTTGAGCAACTTGCAAACACAGTTGTGCGGGACCCTGGTTTCAACTGCAATATCAGTATCTAACCTTGCCTAAACTTCTCGTCGCTTACCTTCCTATCTTGTCTCAGCTACTTGCCTTGTGCTATTATTTATTTTCCCACGACAAATTCGCATTGCTATAAATTAGCATTTCATCAAACCGTTAAGCACCTGTGAAAGTGCGTTTTGCTAATATGAATGCTGTTAAAATTGAGGTCAACAAGATTATCTGCATAACAAATAGAAAACGGAAAAAGTCACCACTGGCGGGCTCGTGCACACATGTAGAACCCAACCGACGGATTTCCGTCATGGTTGGCAACTGACACCAAGAAAATGTTCAAGGTAACAGGAGTTTTTGCTATTGTTGTAGGCTATTGCCGTTGTTACGCTTCAGTGAAAGATCGTTGGAGCTCGATGCCACCAGACGGTTTCAGCCTTCAGATACGTCATTTCAGTTCACCTTTTTATGGTTGGGGCAAAACATTCTTCAGGGTGTGTGGCCAAAACTTGGCCAGCTGTTAAGTTTTGTATCTAGTCTACATGTGCAAAACAGTACTGTGGTTGAATGATCTAACATGTTTTCTTCTTGTTCTTATTATTTTATTTCTTACTATGTTTCGTTTTATGCTGTCCTAGACTCCTAGTGATGAGTAGCCTAAAGATATATTATTTCACCAAATGCACCGACATACATACATTGATACATTGATATAGTCCATAGTTGTTAAAAACAGTAAACGGAAAATAAAAAACGGAAAAAACGGCGTTTTATTTGTTAAAAAATTAAAAAAATGGAAAAGAAAATAATTTTACTTTGTTGCATATTTTACTGCATTATAAAATTAAAACTTTGTTACACAATTTAATTTTAATCAGCAAATAACATAACTTTATTAGTAAACACCAAGTAACAGTAATCTAAAACAATTATTTTCTCTTTCATAAGTTTGGTTTAATAAGAAATTGGGAAATTAAACATATTGAAATCTTTTCAAACTTAAATTGTATACGTAAGTCCACATAAGTCCATGCTGACATAAACAGCAAAAAACTAAACTTTGTAAGAATAGAGTGTAGGCTACTTAATTAAAAATTGTAGGTCTACTTACAATTCTGACTTATAGGCCTATAAGAACGTAATATGGAGTAGGCCTAATATCCGTCAGTAACGGTCAGTTTATCAGTCAATCAGAGATTAGTGAGTACAAAGAAAACATTTCGCATTTTGGATAACTTATAAATTCAAATTACTTTAATAAATTTTATTTCCTGTACTGTGCTGTTTATTTCTCAACTGATGACACTAAATAGTGACGTAAATTAGATGAATCCTTGAAAGGACGGAACAACGTAAAGGATATCAGACAAAAATAAAATTAAACAAATAGTCTTCTTCTCTCTCCTCCGTCAGGCGTGCGCCAACGATGAGTCCTTAACATGACATCTCCAAATCGTTCTGTCTCTCCGTCATGTTAAAGTTTCTTGGTCTTATGCCAGGTGGTGACCATTCCTCTCCTGGCAGGGTAAGGAAGCCGGTGGGCCAATTAGTAGGCCTCTTTCACCCTCAGGTGTCCTTCCAACACCTGCCTCCTGCGTTGGCCAACCGTTTTCGGGGTTCCTGGTGAGCCTGTCCACCTCGCGTAACGCCCTAGGTGGTCCTTCAGCCGATGCCTTCTCCACTGATGGCATAGCTTCATCAGGCAATCCCTTACTTGGCTGTTCACCCCCCCCCCACCACGGTGAGGTGCAGGTAGGACAGCAAATAAATAAATAAATAAAGTTGCATAAAAAATAAAAAACGAAAAATAAAAAACGAAAAAACGACGTTTTTGTAAAAAAATAAAAAACGAAAAAAAACGTTTTATACAACTATGATATAGCCTACATTGATTTTTCCATAGAATATAGGGGGCATTTGCCACCTGTCATCCAAATGACGTCCCCGGGGATGTAGGTGAATGGTAACACTCCGAATGCAACCGAATGCAATGGTATCTTTGTCAGGATTAGCTTTAGGCCATAACTCGCCAAAAAACGAATGGCTTGCATGTCTTACCAATGTAAAGAGAGGATTTGCTTCCAGGTGAGTTTTCGTCGATGTAGGCCAGACTCAGCGTGTGCAATCCAGATCCTCCGATTCCGTTGATGAACCCAGCCAACAGAAACACATAATATGCTGGATGAACCTCCGTCTGCGAAGAACCCTGTTCTAGCTGGTCGCACTGATCACCGGATATGGGATCACCGGATGTGTTCCAGTTCAGACAGACACGGTTCGAGGTCTTCGAGAGAAGACTGCTTACGTTGGTGGTGTTAACCACTCTGGAATTGACTGTGTCGTATGTGGATGACATAAAGAAGTGTGGACTGGCCATCATGAACCCAGCCAAGGCCGAGAAGAGTGCTGTGACGCAGATGATACGTGGCTTGTGGGCCTTTCTACCAAAGTACCCGATGAATACGACGATGCAGACGTGGATGATATCATTGGCGCTCTGCATGAGACCCGTCTGGGCGCTGCGCAGTCCGAATCGTCGCTCAAGGGTTCGAACCACGCCACTCCCATAGACAACCATGAACATATAGAAGAGAACAAGCAGCGATATGTTGGCGATAAACAGCGGAAGGGTGCACCTTGTCTTGCTGCTCCCATGGGACTGCTGGTGGGGTACGGTGGTAATGGTGTCTTGAAGATCCGATCGGTTCTCCCGCAGCTTCGAAGCATCCTCTGGTGATTCGCGAATGTCGTCTACATTGCCAATTCGATCAATTTTTCCAATCGCATTGACTAGATCTTCTCCAGACATAATCGATTCAGTTTCTTTGGTTAAACGAAAACTAAAAACTACAACCTACAGAATACAAGGACCATCACCACTTCCAAAATTGAAACTAAGCCTCATCGGTAGATGACTA
Source organism: Aporrectodea caliginosa (assembly GCA_020284085.1). NCBI lineage: Eukaryota > Metazoa > Annelida > Clitellata > Crassiclitellata > Lumbricidae > Aporrectodea > Aporrectodea caliginosa. The sequence continues at coordinate 46,201 of JACEVL010001172.1, forward strand.
TTAGTCACGTGCCAAAGAGGAAGTTCGCTTTTCCGCAGAGTTCTGCGCTGAACTGTCCTAAGCTGCACACTTGAACTTTGAACTTCTGAACTCTTTCTTTCGACTGCTTTCTGTTTACAATTAAAAACGTTACAAAGGTCGTTAAAAACATCGGTCTATTACTGTAAGCTAGCTGAAATTGATTGGAGGCACAACTCAGAGAAGACAGTCGAATACTTGAACTGCTACGCCACAAAACAGGTGCAGGTCTGTCTTTAGGAATTGAATGTATGTCTATGCCTTTTAGACTAGTAGGACATTTTCCGCCCATCTTCTACACCACAAGATTTCATTTCCCAGTGTATGTTACATAATAGCCTACAGGCAGATATTACTTATATAAATAATTTATAATAAGTAGGCCTATATCCTAAGTTCAACTCTTGCCAACAGTACAGACAACCCAGGTGCAAAACTGAATGAGTGAATTTGCATCTGCCTAAATCCTAATTGTGTTTGGTGAATTTGTGTCAAAACCCTAAGTATTGTTGTCATTGAACCGTCTGTTGCTTATATCAATCAATCAATCAATCAATTTATTGATCCCAGAAACAAAACAAGATTAACAGCATGAAACTACAGTATATAAAGTTCACAAACAATTATTGCAGAAGTTTATCTATGAAGAGATGGTATGAGGGAGCAAAGGGCACACCCGAAGGGACAAGTCCCGCTGAATAGGGGCCTAATTGCTTTAACTATATAGCAAAACTTGCAAGTTATTTTCTAGGACTAAATGGACGGCAGGGGAATTCCATCCCTACTCAACAAAATCAAAGAAATTAAACAGAAACAACCAAAAATCAAATGCTAATAAAACTAAGCACCGTTATGAGAACATAAGAACAACAAGGCACTGCCAAGACACAGAGCATTAAGTATAACAAGCATTACAACCTTATAATTGTATCAGGCAGTACACTTTAAATTGGATAACGGGCAATCAATAGAATGAGATATAGCACAAAAAGCTACATAATAATACTCATTGCGTGTGCACGGATCAAGTGTTTAAAATGAACGAGGCTCTTAGCCTCACGAATGACCAAAGGAAGGTTATTCCAAACGAGAGGACCTTGGTATTTGATTGAGAACTTACGTGAGTTTGTTCTTGCGAAGATGCATGAGTATTCTCTATTGCTTCTAGTGTCATTGATAGGTATAATTGGGCTGAAATAGAAGAGAAAAGCAGGAGGGAGGATATTTCTGCCATACTGGTACATAAACACACCAGTTTGAATAAACTTAATTTGAGAAAGATTTAAAAGATTAAATTTCAGATACAGAGGTCTGGTATGGGAATTAGCAGCAGATCTTGTGATTAGTCTTATGGCCTTTTTCTGAATGACCCTTAGATTCATCAGGTGGGCGTCGTAAGTTGAAGTCCAGATGAAGTTGCAGTAAGTCAAGTAAGGATATATAAGGGTAAAGTATAAGTTGTTAAGTATGTGGGGAGGAAGAAGGTAGGATATTCTACGAATAATGCCAATGTTTTTTGAAATTTTCTTAGTGATTTCTAGTATGTGTGTATTCCATTTCAGGTGTTGGTCAATGTGGACCCCAAGAAACTTAGAGGAAGCGACTTGTGGAATTATTATGTTGTCTATTTTTAGTACGCTGTCAGAGGGTGGAATAATCTTTTTATTGGATCTGAAAATAATAAAGTTCGTTTTAGAAATATTTAGGGAGAGTTTGTTAGCTTTGAACCAATCATTAGCCATTGCTAGTTCTTCGTTTGCTATTTTGATTAGTTCTTCGTAGGAGGCATGTGAAAGAAAAGCATTAGAATCGTCAGCGAATAGAATATAATGAAGGAGAGTCGAGGAGTTAGGAAGATCATTAATGTATATTAAGAATAAGAGAGGTCCGAGAATAGAACCCTGAGGAACACCAAACATAATAAGTTGGAAGTTGGATAATTTACCATTGCATGAAACTTGTTGATAACGGTTAGTTAAGTAACTTTTGAACCAGTCTAATGCTTTGCCTCTGACCCCATAATGTTCCAGTTTAGAGAGTAAGATTTTGTGGTCGACAGTGTCAAAGGCCTTAGCAAGGTCCAGAAAAATACCAATAGAGAATTCATTGTTATCCATGGCTTGTGTTATTTTATCTTGTATGTCCAATAGGGACATAAAGGTCGAGTGGCCAGGTTGGAAGCCATGTTGAAAAGGATGAAGAATTTTTTTAGTATTTATAAAGGAGAACAGACGGTCATACATGACCCTTTCAAATAATTTAGAAAAAAAGGGCAAGATAGAGATTGGTCTAAAATTGGAGACTTCACTTTTATTTCCCTGCTTATGAATAGGCAGCACCTTAGCTAACTTGATGTTTGAGGGGACCTCACCATTTCTAAGTGAGCAGTTAATTATATCACTCAGTGGAACTGCGATAAGTTCCATGAGGGGAGAGATTAAATAAGGATTGATGTCGTCAGGGCCAGTACTATGGGTAACTTTCAAGGTTTTATTTATGGTTAGTAACTCTTGAGGGCAAGTAGGTAGGATAACAAAGGAGTTCAATGATGAGGATGGCATATAGTCTTGGAATAATTTCTTTGAGGGGGTATTTTTAGCGCAAGTGAATTTGGTAGATTCGTAAAGTAGGAGTTAAATTGATCAGCCATTAGTTCAGGATCTTTTATTGTATTACCATTGATATTGATTTCTTTTATAAATGAGTCAGAGTTATCAGATTTGACTATCGACTTGATTATCTGCCAGGTTTTTTTTACATCGTTACAGCATTTTGTAAATTCATTAGCGTAGAACTCTTGTTCAATTTTGGTACGAATTATTTTATATTTATTACGATAGGTGGTAAAGATGGCCTTATTTTCAGGAGTAGGGTTTTTAATATATTTGATGTACAGTTTTTCTTTCTTTAAAGTGGATAACAATTCTCTGCCCACTCGGACAGCTATGCAGACCCTAAAGTGGATTAAACTGCCAGAAAATCAACTTTCAGATACTGATATATCAAAGAGCACAGCATCAATCAATCAATTTACAAGAACAAAAGTTATTCAAGCATCAGTGCTAATAGATTAAGAATGTTATCACTGTCTATTTTATCTAAATTATTTTTTATTTCTCTTTTCAAGTGCCATGGGGCAGGGTATTTGGAGCTAATTAGAGATTTTTTTATGCTCTTGCTATTTTTATAAGCTAGCATTGGTTTGCATTGTATATATTTATAGATCTCAGGGCATTCTGCTATTAGTTCGGACCACAGTTTATGTAGCGTTCTTTTGAGTATGTTATTTTTGTCGTATTTGTTTTCATATATCAACACTAGTATAGGTCTATCGATTTTCTTAGTTTTAGTTTTATAGGTAAACAACGTTTCTCTGTCTATCTTAATCAATTTCATAAGTGCATTGTCTAGAATGGATTCAGGGTAATTTCTAAGTTTAAATGAGTTTACCATGCTTGTGACCTTAATAATCAAGTCTGCTGGATCTGACACAATACGTTTCAGTCTTAAAAATTGACTAAAAGGGATTGACCTTTTGGTATGTGTAGGATGGCAACTGGCATAGTTCAGATAGAGCTTTTTGTCAGTAGGTTTAGTATATATAGTAGTTTGTAGACCTCCACTGGATTTTCTAACGTTAACATCAAGAAAAGGAATCTCTGTTGTAGATTGATTTAATGTAAATTTGAAATTTGGGTGAAAGTTGTTAAGGATTTTGAAGTAATCTTTAAGTTCTTCAAGTGTCCTGTTCCAAATACCGAATAGGTCATCTATGAATCTATTATGGGCCCACACATGTCTTGGGTTTTCTTTATTAAACCTTTGAAAGAATTTATACATGATTATATTGGCATTCTGAACTGAACTACCCCCACCCATTGTTAGGCCTTGGATCTGTTTATATATAGTTCCATTAAATGTAAAGTAACAATTTTTCAGGGTGAATTCTAAAAGTCTTTTAAGTAATGCAGCAGGTATGGGTTTAATGTCTATTTCATACTGTTTCCAATATTTTAATGTTTTAATGTAGTGTTCTATGATGAGTTCAATTCCTAGATCTAGCGGTATATTTGTATACAGTGATTCTACATCCATTGTAACTAGGATGGTTTCATTTCTAATTCGATGATGCTCTTTTTTTAATTTATTAAGAAAGTCTGTCGTGTCTTTAATCAGGTTGGGTATATGGGCTTCTCCTATCTTCAGTACCTGCTGTAAGTAGGTATGTAGTTTATGAGTTAGGCTGTTACATTGCGATATTATAGGTCTCAAAGGGTTTCCTGTTTTGTGTATTTTGGGTAGTCCATAGATAATTCCCAATTCATTTTTCACGTCACTGATCCAGTTAAATTGCTTTTTAGTTAGGTATGGTTTCAGTTCGTTAATTAATAGATTATATTTAGTGAGTAAGTCCTCCTGTATAAAATGTTCTTCAGTAGTTTTAAGATATGTTGAATTATTTTCCAAATGTGCTATCATTTTTTCTTCGTAGTCGCTAGAGTTCATCAGCACTATACCTCCACCTTTATCCGCAGCCTTCAGAATAATTTCCTTATTTTTTCTCAAATTACTAAGAGCTGTGAGTTCAAATTTATTAATATTCGGGGTATTTTTCACTTTCTGGTTAATGTTTTTAATTTCATATTTTAATTTATTACAAAAATTGCTTATACAATGGTTAGGATTAGGTGGATACCAATTAGTAGAGATTTTAATCTTCTCTATTTTGGTTTTGTTCTGTTGGTTTTCGTTTTTATTTTTACGGTCTTTAATAATAGTAGATGTATTAGCTTTTTCTGCATTTTTATCAAAGAAAATTTTAATTTGTAATTTCCTTTCAAATTTCTCAATTAAATCCATATTTTCTTCATTATAATCTGTAAAATTATTGGCATAAATGAAGTTAAGGCCTTTGTTTAAAAGAATTAGTTCATGGTGATTCAACTGATAACTAGATAGGTTAGTAACATTCGAATTATCAACCACAAGTAAATATTTAGTTATAAATGCTTTTTGCTGTGCTGTTCTTATTCTGCGACTAAGTGTGAATGTTTTTCTAATCTCTCTGAAGTTACGAGGTCTTTTGTTATGTTCGTTACCTCTTGATTCGACCGCAGTCTTATCGCTGTTATGTTCTAAGTTCGATCCTTGTCAGTTCTGTATGTTCGTATTCTCCCTGGCAAGGTCAGCACCAGTGGAGTTCTGCGTTTGGGTACGAGTCTCCCTGTCAGATTTTCTGTGTAGTTCGATCTGTTGGTTCGTCTGGTCTCTAGGAACCCAGGCGGTCGATGGGCCCGGCAGAGGAGGTTCACGAGCGTCTGCATAAGATTCTAAAGGTGCAGAATGTAGTTGAGAGCTGGGTCTGTCTTGAGTAGGTAACTGTCTGGGTGGCAGTGCTTCTGGGAAGTGTGTGCGTGGTTGGTGGGTATATCCAGTTCTTAGGTTGTTCCGGTGCAGTTCAGTTCCTGTTTCTTTTACTTTATGCTGTCCAGATGTAGATCTGTCTGTATGTCTAAAGAAAGGGGAGTTCGAGGAATCCCTGTCTTGTTTCCAGTTATTAGTAGCCCCTCTGTAGTTCGAGTGTTCTCCAGGCCTCATCGATTTGTTCGTACTAGTTCTAACAACTTGACTGTAGAGTGGCTTAACCCCCGGTCGCTGCTGCTGCTGGATATCTTTGTCTGCTGCTATTGTCTGTGACTGAACTGGATAGTTATGCTGCCTAGCTCCATATTCCTCCCCTTGTCCATTCTCTTGTGTGGTGGATTGTAAGGTCTTCTTCTTGTAGAGGTAGCTGCCCGCTTGCGTAGCCGCCTTGAATGCCTTAGCCACGACAACTGCTACTTCTGTGTCACTCAGTTGATCCATCATAACCCGAGTTTCTGTGTTCAACAGTATCAATTTATCGTTTGCTTCCGTGATGATTTTGACTAGTAGATTTCTTCTAAGATGCTCTATCTCGTTCAGGTATAGTTCATATTCGTTGCTTAGACTGACTGCCAAACTTCTGATTGTCAGCAAGGGTGAGATAGTTCCAGGATCCAAGGGGGGTATGCAGAATTGCTCCAATTGTCGTGACAGTCCTAGGCCAGTCTTGACCCAGGCAGTCAGTTTGGTTCTGAGTTCCTTAAATAGTTTAAATTCACTATCTGCTAGCCTGCAATTGAGTTGTTCGTTCGTGTATTGATTTCTTATGGACTTCAGAGCCCCGTACATTTTGTAGAATTCGTCTCTGCTGCTTCTAGTCACTCTCTGGAGGTCGTTCAGTTGATCCTCTTGCAGTGCCAGGTCAGCTGTGTCTGCTTGCTGCGTGGGGGGTCTAGTATCAACACTAGGCCTACCAGTTTCCTTCATGAGGATGGCCAGGTCATTCACTGTCCTTTCTAGTTTCTCTATTCTCTCTCTCATTGCCAAAATTTCTGCTTCTGACTCTTTGCAAGCCCCACTGAGTTTACGTTTCCTAGTTGCTATGCATGATTTAGAGTTTCTGTTTGTTAAAAAAGTATCTAAGAGGTCCATTTCACTGTGTTCTTTTTCAAGATTTCTAAAATTTTGTCTGGGTGTTAGTTGTATAGTCGATGCATCACTGTCTGTCATCCCGTGTGGCGGGGTACGTTGCGTTAAAGATAGACTATTTGCCATGTTGTAGTAAAGATCAGTAAATTACAGTTCTCTTGTATGTCATGTTGTAGTAAATATCAACGGAATAAAGAGGTGTTCTTTGGTGCAACTTTATTAAATTCAAATCCTTTAATGAAACGATTTAGAAGTGGCTGTAGCGCTTTCGTCTGCTTTACATGACTCGTCAGCAGCCTAGTATCTAGAACAATTAAAAATTAACTTCTAAAATAAGTATAGCAAAAAATGCATATTAAAATCACTCAAATATCTTATGGGCCTACAACAGAAATGCATTCAAACACAGCAAACAATCAAATAAAACTGAACAGTGCAATAACTATACTTAAGACAAACAAAAAACTAAGTAGAAACACATATAAGTAGGTAATTAAAAATTATTTAAGGCTATAGATATGATATTATAATGTCAGTGAAGAGCAGTTAGGTCTAGAAGGCAGTATAATGTAATTTAAGAGACATTAAGGGTAATGGGAGAGGTCTGGAGCGAAGAAAATAAGAACTAAGTAGAAACACATATAAGTAGGTAATTAAAAAAAATTTTTTAAGGGCTATAGATAAGAAATTATAATGTCAGTGAAGAGCAGTTAGGTATAAAGGGCAGTATAATGTATTTTAAGAGACATTAAGGGTAATGGGAGAGGTCCGGAGCTATGAAAGTGAAGGAAACTTAGCAAACTTACAAAAGCAATATAATTATTAAAACCGAAGAGCAAAAATATCTATCTACATTCAAACTACTAATTATAATGTAGGCTATGTATTTAAAATAAAACAGTGCTATAAAATAACTAATTGAACTCAAAATATACATTATATACAGTGCAGTGAGTCTCTTTAAAATACCGTCTCTGATCAGACACAGTCTCTATTGCGTAGTGCAGTGAGACAAGACCAAGTTTAAAATATATAAAATAAATCATTTCCCTTAATATATTTAAAAACTGGCTTGACCATTCATTTCTTAAAGCGTTTAACTAAATATAAATTAAGTTACCTTAGTTCACAATTTATTTTAAATGAAGAAAATAAGAACTTAAAAGGACCAATTGTCCAACGATTCAAGCTGCCCGCAAGTAATGAAAATAATCCATTGAAGGACGACAGTCTAAGTTATGTGTAGAAATTTTATAGCGCTATATTGAAGTGATCTCTGTAAGAAATATTTAAGACAGGGGGCCCTACGGCTCTAAGTGCTTAATATGCATACCTCAAAGGGCATGTATATTTTTTAACATTATTGGCCACGTAGTGTGACCAATATAATTAAGCACAACCTGTCTAACATAAAAATATAAAGTTCGCTAACTATCGAGTCAGGTATATAATAACAAAAAGATCGCTAGATGTCTAATAGTAAGTGACTATAATAATCGCTAGATGTCACTATGTCTAAAACATATGCTCCGCTACTAATGCAGTCGGCAATCACAACAATGTTGATAATCTGACGCCATTTTACGAGACAGTCAAACTCATATACAATATCTATTAAAATGTCATGTTTTAAACAAATCTAGTGTGTTTTACGTTACTTAAAAATCAAATCAAGTAATTTAAAACGTTGCGAGTACATGGTTAACTACAAGTCAGGCACTATGGGTAGTTAAAACTGAAACCGAAAGCGCTTAGGTAATTCAGAGTTCCTTACTACAGAAATAGTCAAACTATGACTGCTAGCACAAGTGGCAGTCCAATTTAAAACATTTCTAAATTATAATTTCAATGTGATAAATGCAGTATTTCTAATTGTTGTTTTAGCATTAGACCAAACCAACAGGAGGCCATCATCAATGTATCCAACCAACAACATCAATCAAAGTTCTTCACAAATTCTACTGTCTGGAGATCTCCATGCAAAAACAGTCTGCAACTACAACTAATGACAAGTTTCCAAAGCTACTGGCACACTTAACTGATACATCAAGGATTAAAACCACTGAAAAGACATCAATTATTATGTAATTTAAAGTGGATAACAATTCTCTGCCCACTCGGACAGCTATGCAGACCCTAAAGTGGATTAAACTGCCAGAAAATCAACTTTCAGATACTGATATATCAAAGAGCACAGCATCAATCAATCAATTTACAAGAACAAAAGTTATTCAAGCATCAGTGCTAATAGATTAAGAATGTTATCACTGTCTATTTTATCTAAATTATTTTTTATTTCTCTTTTCAAGTGCCATGGGGCAGGGTATTTGGAGCTAATTAGAGATTTTTTTATGCTCTTGCTATTTTTATAAGCTAGCATTGGTTTGCATTGTATATATTTATAGATCTCAGGGCATTCTGCTATTAGTTCGGACCACAGTTTGGAATTATGCAAGCCTTGTGTCATCCATGGATGTTGAAAAGTGTTCTTTTTGGAGGTCTTCTTTACTTTTAATGGAAATGCTTGGTCGTAGTTAAGTTTAATTATATTTATGAATGAGGTGTAAGCTAGGTTTGTTTCTTCTTGATCACATAGCAGTTTTACAGATGACCAGTCAGCATCAGCCAATAGCCTTTTAAAATTAGAGATGGTATCCTGGTTAACAGTCCTTGACATCTCGATGGTTCTTGGAGTACATTGGGTATTTAAGTCATTCTGAATCCAAGTAATAATAGGTAAATGGTCGGAAATATCAGATATTATTATCGCCGAATTGATAACACAGTCTGCAGAGTTGGTAAAAGTGTTGTCGATTAGGGTAGCAGTGGTAGGAGTAATCCTATCGCAAATCAAAGAATCGTAATCGGAATCCCCAAAAGTCTAAAGCGCCATTCGAAATCCAAGTAGGGGTGTGGGTTTTAGTCAAGAGCGCTGCGTCGAGTCAGAGAGGTTGTCCAAGGGTAGTTCGAAGGAGGTCCGTGCGACTGGTTCCAGCGACTTCGTTTTTTCCCCGTATTATGTCGAGAATACGACAACGATTTTTGATAAATCGCGCGACCATCTTATGTAATCTGACCACCTAATTTCTATCAGTCGAAATAAAAATTGTCTATAACATTACAACATGGGCGTAGCCAGGAAAAAATTTCGGATGGGTTTTAAGTTTTCAGGGGGTTCAATTGGAAATGGCCGAAAATTTAAGTTTTTTTGGTATTTCGCATATAGCTGCATAAAAAGAAAAAAAATTGAATTTCTTTGAGGGGTTTGAACCCATAGAACTCCCCCTAAATACGCCCATGCATCACAATGACGATCGATAGAGATTCGGTTATTGCTCGACCACCTTCACGGAAGCATGTAGCGGCTGTTGCTCTACGATTGTAGTCTGTTGCTTCTTGCCTTGTATATACAAATATCTGTGCACTTACTATGCCGCCATCTAAGTAGGCCAACCTGAAAGATCGCTGCCTGCGTTCATCTAAATGATGTTAAGAAAAACGGTCGTCTATCTACCTATCTATCTATGAAATTTATATAACGCCCCTTCAAGATAACTATTCAGATTTCAGAGGCGCTCCCGACCCAGGTCCGGTCAAAAAGAAATTCTTAAGGACTGTAGTTTATAAAAAGCGCCAAAGGTTTCGCGGGAGAGAACGCACCGCAGAGGAGAGGCTATTCCAAAGAAAAGGACTCACGATCGAGATCAAATAGCGAAGCTTGTTCGGATAAACTAGAAGCATCACCACAGGTGAGCGGCCGCAATCAAGTATACTGCCCAAGTATACTGTCATCTCAAGTATACTGCCAAGTATACTGTCATCTCGGGTTCGAATCCACCTCAAAAGCCGCCGCGTAGGGACCCTGGGCAAGTCCTTCACTCGCAATTGCTCATGCGCTTCGGCGTGAAACTCCGATTCAGCGTTCGCGCAGTAGTCGGGAGCGCCTCTGAATGGGAAATCTGGTTGGGGCGCTATAACAAGTGTTCAGATACAATACAATACAATACAAATAATTTATTCTAATCCATACCGTGCTTGAATTTTCTGGAGTAACTTGCGTTGAATAACTTGCGTTGACGTGTATATAGGCCTATATAGGCCTATTTATTTAGTGCTGTTCGCTACAGATGTATACGCAATTTCGGCATATCATTTAACTCCACTACGTCCTTCTCTGGCCATGTTAGTATGCAAATAATATGCAAATCAGCACACTTTCACATTCGGAATATTCAGTCTCCTCAAACTGCCTTGTATTGGTCTAATTTGCAACCGCCCTGATTTTTGTCATCTCGAGTGACAATGTTCCTGCCGCGCAGCTCATTAAAAAATATTCTGCGCAGCAGTTTCAAAAGTCCGCGCACAAGTTGTGGTAGGAAATACGTAATACGTGACGTCGGCCGAGAGAAGGGACCACTTGTCGGGTTCTAGATCAGCCGGAAAATGGGTTTTTCGTAATATCGCGATTATTAATTTTTGCGTCTAATCACAGCATCTGAAGCTCATAATGGCCGTATAGCGACCTATAATGCTCTACCTGATGTTCTAAGGCCAAATACCTGGTAATAACGCATTGGGTAGAGACAGTTTTAATATTTATAGGTGATTTCCCGCCAAATGATATTTTATATTTCTCTTGGAAGTTCATAAATTTTTGGCCAAACGTTCTGAAATTTTTACCGTGATTTTCTGATGGTATAAGCTTATGGAAACTGGTAATAAGTCCATTCCCGACAAGTGGCCCCTTCTCTCGGCCGACGTCACATAATTATTATGAGCTAATGTTTGCTTATTCTGGCCATTGTATTATTAACCTACTTAAGCCAAACATCGTCTTTAGTAAACGAACATTATTACAAACGTGTATTTAGTCAGTACTGTAGTCTGTAGTTACAATTTACAATCACAAATGTTTATGAAAATGTGTTGCTCAGTTTTATTGCTATGCGGAAATTTAGGCTGCTCAAACAACCGCCAGATCCGTACAGGAAAAATATTAGAAAGAACGTTGATCTCGACTACTGCAACTCGCTTTTCATTAGGATTACTATAAGATAGTTGCAAAAACTACATGTACGTAGGCCCTATGCTTCAAAATTCTCCGGTAATAGCCATAAGAAACCCACCTCACTATAATCATGTTACATAAATATTGCTCTCGATACGCTGGCTGCCTATAGAGCAAAGATGTCTGTATGCATGTAAGCTATGTCTAATACTTCATAAACATTACACTCAATCGCCCGACTTAAATCAATCCTCCTTGTTCACTCATACCAGATCGATCAACGCATAGTCTGGCTCTTGCTGAGCCTCGCACCAAAACAGTGCTGGGCTCTAGAACGTTCGCAGTGGGTCGTCCAAAGGCTAGGAATTCACTTACGAATTTGTGCATTCATCTACAGCGAAACTTAAAACTCACCTGTTCCAGCTCATCTGCACATCTTAGTTCCACTCTTGCATTCTCTGTCTTATCGGATTCGACTTAAGAGAGACAGAGACAGACAGAAAGAGACAGAGAGTCAGAGAACGACACACAGAGAAACCTGGCTTCTGTACTGAACTACGATAACCTTTATTTCGGAATTTTTCACTTGACGCGAACCTCGACTGATAACTTGTGAATTATGATAACAGCGCTGGAATGGAGTCATTAGAATGGATTCATTAGAATGGAGTCATTAGAATGGAGTCATTAGAATGGAGTCATTAGAATGGAGTCACTAGAATAGAATATCAAATCAAATCAAATCAGTTTATTTCCTGATCCAGCAAAGTACAATTATAGCACAAAAAACACAGTAAATTACATCAGTTGTGGATACCAAGGAGGAGACCCAGAAGGGATGAAGAATCCCGCTAATAGGGCCACCTAATAATTGAGAATAACAAAAATAAATGCATGACAGCCGGTTCTTGTTATTACACTTTGATGACAAGAAAATGGCTAAGTAATTAAACAAAATTACAAACATAACTTAACTAACACTTAACTAACACACCCAATAAAAAAGAAAATAAGAATTCAAGTAATTTGCTGAATAAGGTAAAGTCGTAGTCTTTTCTTAAAAATATGCAGACCAGGTAGTTGACGAATAGATAACGGAATACTATTCCAAACGTTGGCCCCTGCAAATCTGATAGAAAATAACCGAGTGTTTGTATGAGCAAAAGGTTGTCGATATAATTTTGAATTTCTTGTAGAGTAAGAATGAATTTCAGAGGCACGGAGGAAGAGTTGTCTATAAATTGCTGGTAACAAATTATGCTCGTAACGATACATAAATTCCCCAATCTGTGCCTTCCTAATTTGTTCAATTTTTAAGAACTTAAATTCTAAAAATAGTTGACTAGTATGAGAACCGTAAGGAACACCAGCCACGCAACGGATAGCTCGTTTTTGCAGAATGATCAGCCTTTGTAGATTGGATTTATAAGTAGAAGCCCATATTATATTGCAATAAGCGAAGTAGGGATAGATGAGAGTGTAATAGAGGGTTAACCGAACATGGGGTGGCAGTAGGTATGAAGCTCGTTTTAGAATTCCTACATTCTTAGCTATTTTAGAGGAAATAGCTTCTATGTGATCTTTCCAAGATAGATGTTGGTCTAATATTACTCCTAAAAATTTGGATGAGGTTACTTGATTAATGAGATAACCATCAATACAGAGAGTATTAGAAGTGGTAGGCAATAGTTTCCTATGGGACCTGAAAAGAATATAATTGGTCTTATCTAGGTTCAGTGATAATTTATTGGCACGAAACCAATTAGCAATGTGAATTAGTTGAGCATTCACTATTTGGTATAAGTTTGCGAGTGAGCTGTGTGAATAAAAGATGTTAGTGTCGTCGGCAAAGAGCACGAAGTACATAAGTGGTGATGCATTTGGAAGGTCATTAATGAAGATGAGGAATAATATAGGTCCAAGGTTCGATCCCTGCGGAACACCAAATCGGACTGTGCGCATCGTCGAGTAGGCACCATTGCAGTAGACCACCTGTGAGCGATTCTCAAGGTAACTAGCAAACCACTTAAGCTGAACACCTCTTATACCATAGTTGTTAAGTTTTTTAAGCAGAATATTATGGTTCACCGTATCAAAAGCCTTGGCCAAGTCGAAAAAGACACCAAGGGAATATTCAATATAAATAATTATATGGGACCACTGACCAGTATAATGGCTAGTCTGGCTGGAAGATGAATGAAAATCATAATCAAGACCATATGCTATTTATTGCAGACGTTGTGACATGTTTTAAACTATTAGAAGCATTAGGCTCTGGGGAAGAATGTGTACATATATATAGAAGGACCATTTGGCATTGCTGAGTCACCAGACCTTTATGAATCAGTAAGATTTCTAATTAGAATACTTTTAACAGCTGCTCGTCTCTATGGATTGCAGTGTTTCTTTTCGTCTGTCTTCCTCAGCATCTGGAATAGTCAGCTTCTTATCCATCTCTACCACGTGGAAGACCATTTTGCGCACAATCAGGAACAAGAGGATATCCAGCAGGAGGTCGATTACTGCGAACACGAGTGTCACTCCGTAAATGACGTATCGGAACCGGTCTGTGTTGAAGAGAAGACATCCGCCCGTCTTCTTACAAGTCGTCTGCCACAGAATGCAGGCGGTGTCGATCAGGGAACCATAGAGCAGATTCGCTGGCACGAAACCTAAAATTTATGCATCAGATTTCTGTGTGATTTTTCTAAGAGTGGTTATCAACTTCGTTGTATACATTGTAAGAATGGACAACACGTTATTGCTCCATAGTATTTGTCTTATCCGTCATCGTCATGGAGACTATTGATGATGAAGACGACAACCGACATTATCGTCATCATCGTCGGTGGCGACGATAACGATGATCACCATCGTTATTACCGTCGCCATCATTATCTCCATATTCAGAAACGGCAATATCGCCGCCATCATGACCACCACAACCACAATCATCATCATCATCATCATCATCATCATCATCATCATCATCATCATCATCATCATCATCATCATCATCATTAACATCACCACCACCACCACCTCCACCACCACCACCACCAACAAAATCCCTACCACCACCATCACCATCATAATCACTTCAGTTCATCCACTATTTCCAACATTAGGCTACGTGGCGTAGAACAACCAAGTCCCGTGCATGAATGTATCCATATTATAGGTGACACAAAAGATGTACCTGGTTGTGAATTAGTAAATAACAATTGACCAAATTTATGTAGGTTAAGGATATGAAATGCTTACCCAGGAGGTTGATGGCGAATGAATTTATACTGAGAGCAAAAGATCGTTCATCATCATCAACAACTCTAGATAGAAGAGACAATAAAAAAGTAAGTGTACCGTTAATACACCAAATCTGTTAATATTATTAATATCAATAACTTTATTAGTGTAAAATGTTATAATCAGTATGAATTAGTATATTATATCATATTTATTATTTCATATGTATCAAAAGTATGAATTGGAATATTATAATATTATCATGTTTATCATTTCTCTTATATAATTTAATCTATAAATTAATTGATTTAAAAAAAATATTAAATAGGCCTATTTATTTTTAGAGACCATATTTGATATAAATGAGGGATCTCCTCTGCCTGCCCTCTTTCTTGGAGAGTTTCCGTCTAGAGTGAAAACAGATCTTTTCAAACCATGCTATGGTGCACAGTGTTGCCACACCATATGTTGTATCATCCTAGTCGCTTTACACCTCAGTACCAGTCGACATCCTCCGGCTTCATCCCTTATTTATGACCTGGCGTCTATGCTGATCCAACAGACTGCAGCTCCGGAATTTATATAGCACCTGTGTTTAATATGGTCTCTTTAACACAGCCTTTGTGTTGCGTTGGAAAATTTAGGACGCATTACATTATATATATTGTCCCATTGTTAAAAGGCGTGGGACAGCTTTCAGGCTGGTTTGATTAGCCTATAAACTACTGTGTCCTTGCGAGCGACAAGTCGTCCTGGAGATTACCGTGTGATGATGAATGGAATGCAGAAACTTTTCGAACCATGACACAATGTTGAGTGGCTATTGTTTATTTAAATGGCGTTAGTATGCAGGTATTCTATTAGTTGAACTATAGATTGACAGCTGAGTATACGTATTGAAAGAGAATAGACAGGTTAGACCGACCTGAAGTTGACGATGGTCGATGGAACTCTGGCTAATGATCCAAGGAGTGACATCAGGAACAGAGTAACTGCAAACGGAATGAGGAGATTGCATGGAGGAAGACACAGACCTTTTTGTGCCCAGCCTCCTTCTCCTATTCCTCCTCCTACTCCACCTACTCCCCCACCGGATTCTATGCAGCCGCAGTCGGAGTAAGTCTACACGATATATACAAGTACATGGATTTACACCACGGACGGATAGGTGATTAGATAGGTGGATGGATAGATAAATGGATAGATGGATAGAGGGATGGATGGATAAATGGATAGATGGATGGATGGATGGATGGATAAATGGATAGATGGATAGATAGATGGATGGATGGATGGCATGGATGCATGGATGGATAGTGGTTGAAGTCGGAAACGGTGGGTATGGGTTTCAAAAGTGTAGGTAGGGATGGGTGAAGAGTTGGACCGATGACCTGACTGCAGACTGATCTGCAATTTTTAGGGCCCGACCAGTAGACTATCTTCTACTGTCAAGCCTGGCTTATCTTGGCTAGTGAAGAAATAGTTTCACATAAGAATAGCAGTGGTTTTTTTTAACCCGTTTATGATATTTGAGGCGAATGAATAAATTGATTGAAGCAGTGAAATGAGAATCTGGGTATATGCGGAAAAAGTTGATGATTCGCATGTTCTGTCTATGAAGACATGAGTGATGCACATATCTGGGTGACATCAAATGATGTCATGATGACAACTGTGACGATACTGATGCTGGTGCCCTGGTGGATGCTGCTGATGCTCTTGATGGTTCTTGTTGTTGATAATGATGACGATGATGATGGCTATGATGATTCTGAATCATCAACTGGTTGCTCCTGGGAAGATTCATTCACTTCCTCATCCTTAACGTCTGACTGCAGGGATTCGTTGTTGTTATCCTTCTCAATATTATCTTCCTTTACCTCTTCATTTACCTGTACTGATCGATCTACACCAACCGCCATCACTACATATTCCGAACTCTCCATTAATAGGTCTACAATATGGGGTGTTAGAATAACCCGTTCATTTAGTTCAGGGACTACAGCAAACATGACGCACAAAGATGGCGCAATATTCGTCGTTCCTTCCGATGGATTAGCTAATTTCAATTGTAGGTATACCACATCTGCCTTACATCCTTCTCCCTGAAAACCAATTATGTTAATCCGTTTAATCACAGGCAAGTTTAGTGACTCAATTAACTTCTTATCAATACAACAAATTTCTGCTCCTGAATCAGATAACGCTGGTTGAGAAGGGAGATCTTCAATCTGTACATGGATATACGACCTCTCGTGTAGTCCATCAATACTATTATCGTATACTCTTACAGCAATTTCCGATTTTACTGGTTCGAGGTTGTCCAATAAATTCCCTTGCCTTACCTGTTCAGATATCTCATGCGCCACGTTGACCTTCTCCACCGATGAGTCGATCACCTCCTTAGTTGGGTTCCCAACCATACAAGCACCCACCTTTTTATAACTTCGATTGGTCGGGCACTCCTTTGCCCTATGACCCTTCTGATGACACAAGAAACAGAGACCCTTCACCTTGGCCTCCTCCTGAGACATCTTCGCACCTATCTTGGCTTCACCCCTTACTTCCGGTTTGAAAGACTTGGGTTGAGCTGTCTGGTTATTGACTTGGACTTGTGGTTGACTTCTCGTCCAATTGTTATACTTCGGTGTCGGATGACTACGGTACACCAAGTCACTCCCACCATCATGCGACGCTACATAAATGTCAGCTGCATTAGCTATATCTTCACAGTTCAACCACTCCTCTTTTTCTTGGGCCAAGATATAATCCAAGCAAGCCTTCGACAAGGACTCCTTGAGCCGATCCGCCACCAGTAAACTTACAAGTTTATCAAACTCGTCAGTTATCTTTCTGCTTTTCAGATAATACATAAGAGCAACACGCAATTTGGATGAATAGATCGTAAAAGATTCGTCCGATGCTTTATGCATCGTCCAAAATCGGGCTCTAAGGGTTGAAGGGCTTATCTTAAATTCCCTTAGCAAAAACTCCTTCAAGAATTTGTAATCATTGAGCTGTTCCTTAGTTAGGCGCATAGTTAATGCCTTAGCTCTTTCACTCAAATTAGCCAACAATAATTTTGCTCTAACATCTTCATCCACCTCATACACATTAAACAAACCATCCAAGTGATCAAAGAAACCTGGAATTTCTATAGGGTCGGAGGGGAATTTCCAAAGAACATTCTTAAGTGCATCACTATAACGCTTAGTGCGGCTTGCTAAAGAATTTCTAATAGTTTGTTCTTCCATCTTTTCCTTCTTCTCCCTTTCTTCCTTCTCTTTCCGTTCCTTCTTTTCTCTTTCATCCTTCTCCTTCTGTTCCTTCCTGTCTCTTTCTTCCTTCTCCTTCTGTTCCTTCCTTTCTTCCTCTCTCCTCCTTTCCTCCCTTTCTTCCTTCTCCTTCTGTTCCTTCCTTTCTCTTTCTTCCTTCTCCTTCTGTTCCTTCCTTTCTCTTTCTTCCTTCTCCTTCTGTTCTTTCTTTTCTTCCTCTCTCCTCCTCCTCCCTTTCTTCCTTCTCCTTCTGTTCCTTCCTTTCTTCCTCTCTCCTCCTTTCCTCCCTTTCTTCCTTCTCCTTCTGTTCCTTCCTTTCTCTTTCTTCCTTCTCCTTCTGTTCCTTCCTTTCTCTTTCTTCCTTCTCCTTCTGTTCTTCATATTTACGGATTTCGAACTCCAGACGGCGCTTCTGCAGTTCGTAAGCGGTCTCTTCTGGAGATGCTGGACTAGCCTTGAATTCTTCTTCCTTCTTTCCTATCTCCAAGGCCCATTCTTCCATCAATGTATTCCTATCCCAAGTCATAACCTCATCTTCGTCCCTTCCTGCCTTTATAAGATACATCCTAAGGCGCTCAGACGACCTTTTATGAATATTCGCCTGCATCTCTGCTGTCAACGCTTCCATTTTTACAAACAGTCAATCAACAGTAGACAACCAGGAAACAGACACCACGCAGGAGACACGCCACACAAAAGGAAAATTCCACACAAAACAAAGTGTGACTACGCAGTAATTCCACACCACGCTAACTACGCAGTAGCCAAAGAAGTGCACTCGCCAAGTACGCAAAAGCTACACAAGCTCGCGCAAGCCTGGCCTCGATCCTTACGATGGATCAAACTACAAAGAAACAATCAGCAGAAAATAGGAAAGAAAGACAATAGCCGCCCCCAACTCGGTTGCAACTCCACTCTCTTCTCTCCTTCCCAGCCCGACAACACCCAGGATCTTACCCGTATGTTGACTGCTGTCTTCTGCCGTCTCAGCCGAACGACGCGCTTCGTCCGTCAGCTGTCGTCTGCCGATCACCCGTCCTTCACGGTAGAAAGGCGTCTCGATCCGTTCACTGTCTGAACAGACCGTCTCTCGATCCGCCCGTTGCCTGAGCAGACCGTCTCTTCGGGTTGACTCCTTCCTCCTCCGGTTCGCTTCTTCTTCTTCACCGGATCCAACACCGATGATCCCACTTCTGACACCAGAAATGTCGCGGTCGAGCCTCTCGATCACGACAACGAACAAACGAAGGAAAATTAAAAGATCTTTATTAACAGAAAGAATCAATTAAGTCAAATTTAAGTCAGCCCGTCAAATATCACAATCGCAGACAGCACACAGGTTGGCTGGTCTCGATTGAACTTCAATCAAATATCGTTACAAGAACACTTCTTCAACGTGCATAAATCTTCGTCAACTGGCTTATTTGTACAGACGCTGCACCTTATATATAGGGTTCTGATGGATTCTAGAAAGTTCTATGACGTCATCGTACTTTTCCCTGGAAAGTCCTGTAGAACGCGTAGATTATTGATACATGCATTGGTCCGCTATTGACAGTCCGTGGCGGAATTTTCCCTTAGCTGTAAACAATGTTGTTGACGCACAGCGGGTATTTTCCATAGCTGCACGTATCAGCGTAGACCACGACACGGTGATAAAGACTCTCACCAGATCAATTCATTGAAAATTGAGTAAGCCGAGTTCCTACGATCGTCATAGAAAACAGTTACCTGGTCTATTACATCATAAGTCTATCGTATTGTAGCGAAAACCCCGGCCCGATCGTCTCTGAGCTCTCCAGGCAGCAGGGAAGAGGTTTTGGCTTGCACGGAGCAGCAGTCCGCGTGTCGCTCAAAGGAGCGCAAGTCCGGCGTCCGGAGTGTTTCGAACGACTTACACGCCCTCAGTCGATCGGTCGCCCAAGTCAAGAATCACCAACACGTCACTAGGTTTTCAACACGATGTATTATCAACGTCACAGCCAAGACCAAGCTCTCTCAACAATCACCAGCTCACTACTTCTCTTACAGTCACAAAGTCAGATGCAGCCCTCTGCACGGCAAGGGCCTTCTATTTATACCTGAGCAAAGACTGAGCAGAAGGGGGGGCTGAGCAGACTGAGCAAAGAGCTGAGCAAAGACCTGAGCAGAGGGGGAGGCTGAGCAGACTGAGCAAGACCTGAGCAAGAACTGAGCAGAAACTGAGCAGAGGGGGCGGCTGAGCAAGACCTGAACAGAGGGGAAGGCTGAGCAGACTGAGCAAGAACTGAGCAGAGAGGCAGGCTGAGCAGACTGAGCAAGAACTGAGCAAAGACTGAGCAAAGACTGAGCAGAGGGGCGGCTGAGCAAGACCTGAGCAGAGGGAGAGGCTGAGCAGACTGAGCAAGAACTGAGCAAAGACTGAGCAAAGACTGAGCAGAGGGGCTGAGCAAGACCTGAGCAGAGGGAGGCTGAGCAGACTGAGCAAGACCTGAGCAGAGGGGAGGCTGAGCAGACTGAGCAAGACCTGAGCAGAGGGAGAGGCTGAGCAGACTGAGCAAGAACTGAGCAAAGACTGAGCAAAGACTGAGCAGAGGGGCTGAGCAAGACCTGAGCAGAGAGAGGCTGAGCAGACTGAGCAAGACCTGAGCAGAGGGGGAGGCTGAGCAGACTGAGCAAGACCTGAGCAGAGGGGAGGCTGAGCAGACTGAGCAAGACCTGAGCAGAGGGGAGGCTGAGCAGACTGAGCAAGAACTGAGCAAAGACTGAGCAAAGACTTGAGCAGAGGGGGTGGGCTGAGCAGACTAAGCAGAGCAGAACAGAGCAGAGCAGAGCAGGAGCAAAACAGACACGACCGTCACAGTATACTATCCAGCATGATAGCAGACTTTCAAAGCTAACATCGTTTGTCTGTCAAAAGATCGATCGATGAGTAGGGCCTGGGCGTATACCTGAGGTTGACCATGGTCGATGGAACTCTGGCTACTGATCCGAAGAGTGACATCAGAAACAGAGTAATTGCAAACGGAATGAGGAGCTTGCATGGAGGACGACACAGACCAAGTCGCGCCCAACCTTCTTTTATTCCAATTTCCAATCCTCCTCCACCTCCACTGGATGCTATTCCACCGGAAGAGTCTCCGTCACCGGATCCTATGCAGCCGCATTCAGAAAAGGTCTACACAATAGACACATACACAGATCTATATAGTACATAGTTTATAGTGTATATAAATATATATATATACTTACATACATACATCAATACCAGCAGATGCTTGGATTTCTCCTTTGTTCTATACCAGAAGTGTAACACATTGGCTTCCCATTGAGGAAATGGCCTATTTTGAATTTGTCCTGATAGTATATTAAACATCAAAA
Organism: Aporrectodea caliginosa; assembly: GCA_020284085.1. NCBI lineage: Eukaryota > Metazoa > Annelida > Clitellata > Crassiclitellata > Lumbricidae > Aporrectodea > Aporrectodea caliginosa. Next base: position 67,621 of record JACEVL010001172.1, read on the forward strand.
TTGTAGCCAACCACAGCAGGACTGCTTAAAATCAATCCTAGTCTATCCTAGAACTGTTCGTACATTGAAGGATGGTTGGACCAAACTGTTACATGTTATTGCTCAGCTTCAGGGATCGAATTGTTTTGGGTTTGGGAGCTAGAGTTCAAGCCTCCCAATTCAACTCCTCCAGTTAATTCGAAAAAATTAGCTTGTTGTTTAGTAAAACCCCAGCACAGTTTTCAGTGGTTCAGAATATCTTATTTACTTAATAAATGAAAACTGCTTTGGTTTCCCCACTTTTTTATTCATACCACTTCAGTGTTTGTTAAGTCATAATTTTTTGTAACAGCTATAAATCTTCTGAAAATAAAACTCAAGAGTTTTCCAATGAGCATTCTTTATTGTTCGATATTACTGTAGTATGACTACAATCAGTACTTAATTCTGCTGCTCGTTTAATTGCCCGCCTACCTCGTTTCTCCCATATTTCGACTTTCATGACTCAAGACCTTCATTGGCTTCCTCTAACTGCTCAGATTCAGTTTAAAATTCTCTTTCTAACGTGTAAAACGTTTTTAGGTCAAGCTCCACGCTACCTCTGTGATCTTGTGAGACCAGCTACCTCTGGACGTCCTCTCCGCTCTTCTGACCATCATGACCTTCTAGTTCCGAAGTCTCGGACTGCCACAGCACAGCATCGTGCCTATGCCTCCGTTGGACCTTTGCTGTGGAATGACCTCCCTGCTTTAACTCGTGCTGTAATGTTATCTGGGGGTACCACTGTTTCTGCTCGTTCGCTTAAGACTTTTCTTTTTTGAGAGGTCCTCCGCACTGGAAGCGCTCCTGATTAGGTTGTACTGCGAGAGGCGCTTTATAAGTCCATAAATATAAATAGAATAGAATGACACAGTTAAGGATCGAGTGCAGCGCACCCACTAGGCCACTACAACTTAGCACGTATAGCTGTGTCTGGTAGAAACATCTAGATATGTAGGCCTACGATAAGAATTTTTCAATCTCCCAGTTCAAATTTGACAATTCAAACGGTGCTCAGCTTCTTAGGTCGTTTCGATCTCAGCAAGTCCTACGTTTTCAGTTGAATTTCCCAGCGTAGGTCATCTCTATGTCTCATTGAACTGACCTACTGGACCAACCTGATTACGGCTTGGTTCTGTTGCGCCATCAGTTTGTGTCTTCTACTACATTAAAAACCGGCGCTCCAGAGTCCAGAGGTTTCAATTAATATTATTTGTAATAGTAAATACCTCACAGTGCTCACACGTGCGTTAAACTCATCAGAAACAGAACGTTTACCAGTAAAGAAACAGTGTTTAAGTTTTTTGTTAAGTGCCCACAGCATCTGTGGTTGAATCCCTGTGTCTGAGTCTGTTATATATCGACAGTCGACATCCTATACACGTAATGTTGTTTGCTGTTGTGATTTGATACGTCGTCGTTTCATTTGTCTTTCAAGTAAACCTCATCTGGACTTTTGAACTCGCCCTCTAATCTGCTGTGGTCCGCTAACCGTCTGCTGAGATGGAGTTAGCGCAGCCTCTGTACCTCGGTCCTCATTCGAACAATTGACGCAAGCGCAATATACGGAGATATAGCCAGAGACACTTAATACAGGGAGAAGGATGGTTATGGGTTGGAGCAAAGGTTCATGTCAGATGTATTCTCTGAATTGTAGGCCTGTGTAACATTTAACCGGAGAAACTATTTTTCTGAAAAAAAGAAGAAGAAAAATTACAAACGGAGTAAAAAGGAGAGAACGAATCACTATAAAGGATATTTTTATCACTCGGTCAATGACCAGATTTCTGTCGGCTAATTGTTTATGCTGCTTTTAGTGATGATGATTGTTGTTAATTTAATTGTTTTGACCTATTCGACATCTCAACTGACCCCATTGGCAAAGCTTCTGCATCCGGCTGCGCAAGCAGAAAAGTAGGTCAGGTTATCACTTCCGCAGACAGGAGCATAAGACTTCCGGCTGGTCGAGCATGCGCAGTGCTTGTTGCAATCAGTAAGGACGGTAAACCTGAAGTTATGACAATATAAATGATTCTAGAAATATGTAGTTTAGATTACTGTAAAAGAATCATCATCATTATCATCATCATCATCATCATTATCATCGTCATCATCATCATCATCATCGTCATCATCATCAAAACTAGTCACCATCATCATCACTTTCATAATCATCGTAATCAAAACCAATCACCATCATCATCTCCACTATCATCATCATCATCATCATCATCATCATCATCATCATCATCATCATCATCATCATCATCATCATCATCGTCATCATCACCACCACCACCATGGCCTTCATCATCACCACCACCGCCAGCATTTACCTTTTCCATCAGCACCATCGCCATGTAAACTGCTACCATCATTATCACCAACTATCACCACCATTATCAGAACATATTTATTGAACAGTTAATTTATTAATATAGCAGTATTTTGATTGGTTGACTAGCCTGTGTTCCTGTGGGTCCATCTGCCCTGCCATCTGCAGCTGAGGACAACCGAGTAGAAGGATAATGACGAGGCCAGTTGTGAAGACGACCTCCGACAAGAGGACGATCTTGATGGCTCCACGAGGTCGGATCTTCAGTCGGGACATGAAGAGACCACCGGAGAAACTGCCGACAGCACCAGCCAACGCAGACACCAACCCTCCAAATTAATAAAATAATATCATCATATTATCATCATCATCATATTCGTTTATTTAACACAAAACTGTCGACAAAACGCAACAGAATGCATGAGTTATCGAGAGAGGCAGTTTTTCATCTAGTAGACGTTTTTGAAAGCATGCGTGGTACGAGTTAACAACAAGATCTTGTTGTTGTTGAATATCAGTCAGCTGTAAGGGTACTGGCCAGCAGTTGACGGGCACAACATAAAGGCCACGGCTCCGTGCATATTATGAGCATACTAGTATAATAATATTGTAGTAGATGGGCGAGTCTGATTTTATATACATGAAATAATTACCATCTGCGTCGTCTAGATAATATAGGCCAGTCCGAAACAGCTGATCAATATTGATAGCGAGCGACTGAGCAAGAGAGTGAGTGAGTGACTTAGCAAGCAAGAGAGTGAGTAAGAAATTGAGAACAATAACGAGTAAGTCTTGGCAACTGATAAAGGACGAGTGAGCAAATACGCGATCTCTAAATGAATCAATTTTAACTGACTCGGCGACTAATTTACCGGCGATAAGACTGCCGACGTAAGCTCTTTCAAGGAAATGAATTTCAATGTATCGGACAAGGTTGACGAAGACTCCCATGATGATATAACCGCCGCAAATAACGGAACACAGGCTGACAACGTAGGCTTTGTTACGAAACAGATGCAAGAGACGCCGAGGAAACTCTACACAAGACAGCATGTAAATGAATTATGAGGTAAAGTCAAATCAGATATGGTAAGATACAGTAGAGTAACAACTACAGATTCATGTCAAAATGTAATAAGGCAGCAACAGAATGATGGAAACTAAGACAAAACAAGGCAACTTGTTCAGATAATGTGAGGTGAAATATGGTAAAGATAATAGAGGGTTAAGATAAATGTTAGTTTAACTTAGGTGAGGTTTGGCAATGCAGGAATCCATTAATGCACCCTTATTGCCTCATCCAGAATTTTCACCTGTTCTTAAATTCCAGGAAGGGTTGAAGACTGAGATACCCCGATGGTTTGATAGTCTTCATATGGTACTAATCGGGCTCTATGTTACTTTACTGTGCATGATAGATTTGTATTTGCAACAATACTCCGTCATTGTGTTGATGTTGCTAACCATGCAGGGTCTTTGTAACTTTATCGAGATGACCTTCAGCTATGTTTATATCTTTTGAATCTCAAAAATATTAGTATAAAATGAAAGTGTCCTTTAAATGATTTTTGCCTGGCATAAAATTAAATTACAATGTAACAGAAAATTAGGTACCATTATGCAGCAAAGATAGGCCTATAAATTTCTTTATCACTTATATGTTTATCCTTACTGTTCTAGTCACCTGGTGTCAAGCTAGTCGATCAGATGGTTCATTCTGTTTTGATATGCATTATGAATTTTAAAATGATCTGATCTCTGTTTTTGATGTAAATAAAACTTCAAAATTAACAATTAAAATACATTTCATCTACAAACTCTGTAGTGAAATTATTATAGTATGTAGATTAGGGTGGTTCTTAAAAATAAAAGTGTGAAACTAATGTTCGCCAAAGTTCCATTTGGTTCCATTCCATCCAGAAACATCACACAAAAAGTTGTAGGAAAATTTTTTAATATTTAGGACTGCCACAACACCATCAAAGTTTCACCCTTTATCAAATATAGGAGCACTCGAACAGTAAGCATAATAGTTGTAATAAAAAATGAAAAGTGAACACTTAAACCAGGAATAAATTCAACTGCCTGTAGTAGGTTCAGATTACAGCACAATTACATTTATTGCATGCCTGGTTACTAGTGATTACACTGATTAGTGATTAAAATTATTTATTAGAGTTATTATTATTATTGAGGAAATGGTAAAAGTTAATAACTTCTACAAATATGGGCATATTCTGAAAATTAACACATCATTTTATTCAGTTGTAAGAGCTCTTTCTAGCGGTATATTGAATGGCAGTTAATTAGTTTTCAATCAGAATATTTTACAAGAAAACCTACAATTTTCTCGAAAAACGCTTTGTCTCGTAACTTTGGCCCTCTGGTGGGGGCGGAAGATATTAATATTTTTTTTAATTTTGAAAAGTGTTTGATCCATGCAATTAGGCAACTTTTGGTTGCTATTACTTTTCGAATTTCTAATTTTCGCTTATTTTCCACTACACCCTTTTGTGTATGCTTATTCGAATAGATTTGTGGTTATCGGTCTCAGGAACTCACGGATCAAATACCAATAAAATGTCAATAAAAATTAATAATAAACAATCACCGAGAACATAAACATTGTAGAAATTATTTTTAAGTTGTGCTTAAGTAAAATCATCCAGCTTTTCTGTTGAAAACTAAACATAGGTCCAAAAATGCGAATCAAATACTTATACTCGAAATGACGAAAATTATCTGTAAAAGTCAAAATTTCAAAGACGTTGTGGCAGTCCTAGATATTGTTCAATCCTGATAATTTTTGGGCTACATTACTTCTAAACCAATTGGCACGGAATGCCGGGTTGGCGAAAGTAAGCTACTGAAGTTGAAAATTTTCCATTAGAGATGCAACCACCCTAATGTAGATGTAGATGATCTATTGTATAAGTGTCATTATAAACTTTCATTTACGGATGTAATGTAATACAGTGGAAACAAAGAGTTGGCAATACATTACCATTCACCTCTCATTTCTCGTCGAGCCATTGATAAAGTGCTTTCATCAGTGGAGTTTGATCTCTCT
>JACEVL010001173.1:2500-82914 GCA_020284085.1 Aporrectodea caliginosa
TCGTGTGTATGTGTATGTGTTTGTGTGTGTATATGTGTGTGTGTGCGCGCGTGTTTACGTATTGTATTGTATTGTATTTATAAATTTACAAAGCGCCTCTCACAGTGAACACCAATCAGAGGCGCTCCCAGTGCGAAAGACTCCGAGCGAAAAGTGGTACGTGTGTGTGTGTGTGTGTGTGTGTGTGTGTGTGTGTGTGTGTGTGTGTGTGTGTGTGTGTGTGTGTGTGTGTGTGTGTGTGTGTGTGTGTGTGTGTGTGTGTGTGTGTGTGTGTGTGTGTGTGTGTGTGTGTGTGTGTGTGTGGTGTGAGTGTGTGTGTGTGTGTGTGTGTTGTGTGTCTGCGTGGGGGTGTGTGTGTTTATTTGTGCGTAGAGAAATGTAAATGTTAATGAAGACGTTTATCTATAATTGCGACCCTGTTCATTTTCAATGAATTACCTTTTTGATCGGGTTACACGCCGTGTTAGGTCCTCGTCAATGGACTTTTTGTGCACTGGATAAAGAAATGTTCATTTAACACACCCTTAAAGCGGTATAAGCGAGACTATATAAGTCATCCGCGCAAAAATTTGACGGATTTTAACAGTTTAAGAATGGTTTAAGCGTCACTGACTCACTGTAATATTGTATTCCTCAACAGAGTTTGGTTTTGACATTGTTGAGCAGATGAATTATACTAGGACAGAGTTTGTTTTAACCTTTATTTTCCCACTATGCCTTTTAGGTGAAATTTTGAGATGACTCTTAGATATGTGTTGTATTTTGATGGTATTAAAACAGAAATGATAAGCTTTTAGTGATATTTCACATTTAAGGTCATTTTTTGGGATGTTCCAAAAATGGAACGTTGGGTCATTCCCACTAGCATTTTTTACAATGGCAGTTCAGCATGAATCAACGACACAATATTGGCTCATGCACAATTTTTTTTCAAACCCAGTTTATTTTTAAGGTATGATAACTTTCAAAACAGTTCACTCGAAGTATCTTGAGACACCAGACACATTTTTGGTAGTGTTTTTCTTCAAAACATGAAAAAACGATCCTGACTAATAAAAGGAATGTATCCCATCGCAATGTGTCATGACAACCTTTGACGTGCCTGAGCACTTTTTCACAGGATTTACAGTATTGATGTTGCTAGAACATGCTACTGCATTGTTATCTTACTACCTAACAACAACAATTTTGGCATGACATGTGTATTCAAATGTACCTCTTTCTTGTTTGCAAACATTTTCTTGTCATTCAGAGGTTCTGTTCCAGTTCGACCATCACGGACATATTAGTCGAACTGGAATAGCACCTCTGAATGACTGCTGCCCCACACCTCAGCTTAGATAGAAGACTGTAACTAGTAAAAAGATTGGCAAATAATAGCATGTGATATGGTTTCCTGTGATGAGTTAGGCAAAATTCATGGTAACGCGCTCACCAAAAAGTGGTTTATATGGGTCGCCTACTAATAAACAATAAATTGTTGCTTGATATGGATGAACATCCTATGCATGAATAAGACATCCAGATCTTATAACTAAATCTGATTGGCTTTCCTCTTATAAACATCTCTAACCAATGATTTTCATAGTTAGGCACCCACCGACTCATCAATGCTAAGGTTGAAATGAACAATTCCAAATTGCAAATATTTGTGTTACTGATCATATAGTGCACACTCTACCATTCTAGAGAGATCTCTTGTCAGCTGCATGCATGGCAGTACTTCCTCCTTTCATGGACTTAGACATTGTAGTTGCTATTCGACTGCATCAGGTACTCAGCAGTACATCTGATTCGGTTGCCATCATGCAACTATCATCCATCACAATTGCCACTGCTTGCTGGAGTGTGTTACAGTGTTGCAGTTATTGCGTTATTTTCTAAAACTGCAATTTAAAATATGTCCTAATTATTACAAAATGAGTTTTAAAACATGGGAATATTTCAGGGGTTTTACAGGTTGGGACACCCCTAAATAAATTGCCGACATTTTTTCCTATGCAATTATATGCGAAATACAAAAAACTGAACTTTTTCGACCATTTCCAATGGAAACCCCCGAAAACTTACCCCCCCCCAAATTTTTTCCTGGCCACGCCCCTGGTTAAAATAAATTAAATGAAACATAATATTAAAACAAAATAATGATACATGCAACAATCCAGCATTATATACATGGCAAATTATGAACAAGGAACACAATCACCTTATATAGGAATTATACTAATGAGAGTGCACCAACGTTCCAAAAATGGAACATGCGTCAAAACTGGTTTTTATCTTCTAGAGTTTTGCTTGTTTTTCAGTAATTTTGATTTTTATCACTGACTATAGATATCAATCAACAAAATACAGTGTGTTTCATCTGTTAAATTACGACACAAATATTTATTTCAACTTTCTAAAAGATTTTTTTCAAAAATCACAAAATTCGTCAAAATTACGCATCTGTAGCACAAAAATAAATAAAGTCAATCAGAAAATTACCATTGTTTTACATTCTCCATTCTTAGATCTTTCATTTGATGTGCAAATATAATAAATTTACCAAGGCAGAATTTTTTTTTAACGTTACAAATTATGTTCCAAAAATGGAACGTTGGTAAAATAAAGGATAACTTATCAAGAGTTTCTTTTCAGTATGCAATAAGGTCGTAAACGAGTTTTGAAAAATTTATGGATTTTATTAATTTTATTGATTCAACTCTATCAGACAAATGTTTGCGCATATCAAAGACGTATACAGGTATACCTGTCGTAAGACATCCTTGACCTAGAAACTCAGAGAACGACTGCTGTAGATGTAAATGTTCACGTTTTCATATGGCAACCGTATACATGGCCTCTGCCCTGCTCCGTTTTAAATGGATTGATCGGGTGAGATCCTTCACCACCGTTGTCCGTTTGAATGGCTAAAACGTCATTTGATGACCCTGTATTCGGACTGTGTTAGCTCGAGATTCAAATCTCTGAAAGAAGCCACCAGGGTCGCATGCAGCATTTTCTCGAACTGATGTATCTAGCCGGGCCAGATGTTATAGGTACTATTACGCCCCATGCAAGGCTTTTGCTGTGAAAAGCACTTTATAAATAGCCAAATACAATATTCATTCATTCATTCATTACGAAGTTTTATATAGCGCCCCTTCAAGGTTACTACTCATGAGCGCTCCCGACCCCAGTACGGCTGAAAAGGACAGTTTTGAGGCAAGTATAGAAAGATTCAGAGTGGATTCTGGGATGCAAGCGCAGCGTCAAAGGGAGCCCGTTCCAGAGAGAGGGGCCAACCACTGAGAAGGCTCGATTCTGCTTAGTAGCTGTGCAGTACAATACAATGCAGGCGCCATCCACGTGACCAACGGATGAAGGTCAAAGCGTCAAGTATAATTATTGATTTCTTGGCTCATGCTGCCCCGTTTGCGGTTGGCAATTTGACCTGCTATGAACACGGCCTTCTACATAGAGATACTGTATTTAGAAGGCCGTGCTATGAATCAGTAGTCGAATATATAGACACAACGCTCCTTTTATACACCTTTAAAACTGTGCCAACCGATTATATATAATCTTACGGACAAAATCGCTCGTAGCATCGGTCAGAAGTTAATCTCGACGCGTAGAATTCTCGAACGCGATGCCAAGATGCGAACCAGAGATTAATACGAAGACCGTGTCGCTGATTCACTTCACCCAACCGTTCTGCACAGGTTTTAATTACAGTTCTCCAAAAGGATGTAAGATGAGTCAGTAAGTTAACCTCTTCGAAGGCAGGAGAGGAAGAACTAACCTCAATGACTACAACTGTCCGGACTACAACGCCGCAAGGCGAAGATTCTACACTTCTTGCAAAGCTCAGCCAATTCTACAGACGTGGATTCGACGCCTTGAAATCAACGAACGTTCACGATTTATATCGACACCTCCTTCTGGCGCGACGACAGATTATTGAGGACATCGGACGTCTGACCCTGCCACAAAGCTTATAAACCTGAATAAGAAGACGATTTCGTGTATGGACTGCGGATGGACTGAGGATTCGCTTAAAATTGGATATAACAGAGGGAGCGAAATCGCTTGTCTCCGAAGCGATAGACTTGTAAATATAAGGAGGAAAGACGTAGGTACCTGTCCTAAGACATCTTTGACTGAGGCACTCAGAGAACGACTGCTGTAAATTATTTATTTTAAATGTGAACATTTTCATATAGCGAACGTATTGGCTCGACCCTGCTCATTTTTCAATGGATTGATCGCGTGGAATTCTTCGCCACTCTTTCAATGGGAGCCACGACATCTAAGGTCCTCGTGTTCGGACTGCGTTAGACCGAGGTTCAAATCTCTGAAACAAGTCACCAGAGGCGCATATGACCTACTCTCGAACTGATGTCTCTAAGCGGACCAGATGTCAGGTACTGCTACGCCCCATGCCTGCACCATCCATGTGACCAAGGGATGAGTGTCAAAGCGTCAAGGAGTTGTTGATTTTTTGGCTGAGTCTACTCCCTTTCCGTTTTGCAATCTGAGCTGCTGTCAATCAACAGGCGAATGTATTATAGCACCCGTTTAAAAGACATTTGAACGCAGTGCACCGATGTTATAAACATGCGGACACAACAAAATTTTGAACTCTGCCATCGATCGTACTCTGTCAGTGCCGTCCCAAGCCTGGATAAATGATGAGGGCGACGCTACTGATCTTTGCTATCACACAGTTTCGTTAAACCGAAACTAGGCTACTGTAACTAGGCCTACTAGCCGAATGGTTAAACGAGACTTCGGAATCGGTAACCAAATGAATTATGACGTTCGCTTTAGACACCTTAAAACGCTATCAATCGATGTTATATAAGCATATATACGGATAAGAAAACTGATTCGCAAAGTAAAACCTGTCCTAAATCAGTTAGTCTAGGCGCGCAGAGCTGAAAAGTCGTCAAAAAAGCGATGTAAGCGGCAAGTCATGTTCATTTTTGGCAACATACTTTTTTACACTAATTCGACCCTGCTGATTACGAAAATCGCTGTTGCCAAGCTGGATTTTTGACCTGAAGGTCATTTCAAGGTCATAAAATATAAAATATAGCAAAATTCAGAGATAAATGGCCAGATCTCGGCCAATAATGGTTGAATTCGACTAATTCTTTTTTGCTTTTTCTCGACTTTATAAGGACTACCTGTGGTAAGAAACAAGGTTACTAAATGAAAGACGATCCAAGGTTATTTCAAGGTCAAAAAGGGCAATTTCAGGTCAAAATCTGGGGAAATAGCCATAACTCAGTCAAATATTGTGCTATTTGGGTGATTCTTTCATCTTTTTGCTCGGGCCGATAAGGGCTACATATGCATAGTTCCTAAAAAAAGGCTAACATGACCCAAGGTCAATTCAAGGTCAACATTAAGGCGAAAAGGCCATAACTCAGTCAAATATTGTTCTATTTGGGTGATTCTTTCATCTTTTTGCTCGGGACGATAAGGGGTACATTTGCATAGTACTTAAAGGCTTGAGACACATTAAAAACACGTACGCAAACACACACACAAACATGCTCGCACACGCATAAACAAACACACATGCGCACCTATGCACACACGCACGCACGCGCGCGGCTGTATAAAGCCAAAATAATTTCCTTTGTTGCCATGAGATGTCGTTAAACTCTGTAACCTGTCCGATTGGTAAGAATGCTCGGCCTGTAAACACGGATAATGGAAGTTAGGGCCTTCACTGAGGCAGTTACTGTATAGGGACATTGAGCAAGTGTTTTACTCACAATTGCTCAGCGCCATCGATGTTCATTCGCATGGTTCTGTGCACTTCTGAACTGTGGAACTAAAGAAATATAAAACACAGTTGTATTCTAATGTATGTATTCATTGATGTGACTTTGATGTGACTTTGAAAATGTATCTGAAACTGTCACATAGGCCACGTGAAGCATGACCTAATAATAAGTGTGACGAAGTCTGGTCGTTTGCCATCTTCTCTGTTGAGCCCCAAGGATTCTTTCCTATGGGAAGAGATGCTTACTCTGCCAAACGCCTTCTGCATGATGCCATTCAGCAAGTTGCTTGCAAGCGATTATAATTATTAAGGACCGTGGAGACCTCTGGCGTCAATACTGTTCTTATAATTGTTAGTATGTTGGTCTAGTTGCTGTTAAACGACACTGTCCTCATGACAAGGTTGATTAGCGTCGCCCTCCTCCTTTCTCCAGGCTTGGGACTGGCACTGCCACAATACGGAGAATGGAAGAGTTCAATATTATTACGCTGTTCCAAAAACACAGAAACTCAGCTAGTACATTTTTATTTCGCATAAAACACCGAATGCATGTGTGTCCTGCAAAATATATACTGACTGTTGAGTCTTACATAAAGGTGTCTAAAAAATTGTTAGTCCCAATAACTGATGATGATGTGATGCTGCTGTTGCTGATGATGATGACGACGACGACGATGACGACGGTGGTGATGATGATGATAATAATAATAATAATTATTATTATATTATAATTGCTACTGCTACTGCTACTGCTACTGTTACTGCTACTGTTAATACTACTACTACTACTACTACTACTACTACTACTATTATTATTAATACTACTACTACTACTACTTATTATTACTATTACTATTACTACAACTACAACTACTACTACTATCATCATCATCATCAGCCTGTTTATTATTATCACTGCATGCTGAGTTGTAAAACCTATTGGCCTGTTAGGAATAGGGACTTTGGGAAGGCGTTTTAATGACGTGACGGGTACTGTACGGGTACGGGTATACCTCGTAATGGTAGGGTATGGGGTAGGGTCGGGTAGTAATTTTGAGTACGGGTCGGGTACGGGTACGGGTAACGGTAGGCTGTGTTGCGGCACCCGCAGTCGGGTAACAAAAATGCTGTACCCGCAGTACTCTTAGTAGTACTGTAGTAGTAGTAGTAGTAGTAGTAGTAGTAGTAGTAGTAGTAGTAGTAGTAGTAGTAGTAGTAGTAGTAGTAGTAGTAGTAGTAGCTACTATTACTACTACTACTGCTACTACAGTTTCCACGGTACCTAATCAGAGGTCTGCGGGTACAGCATTTTTGCTACCCGACCACCTCATCAGTAGTGGTAGTAGTAGTAGTTGTAGTGGCAGTAGTTATTAGTCACCTATTCCGTAGTAGTAGTAGTAGTAGTAGTAGTAGTAGTAGTAGTAGTAGTAGTAGTAGTAGTAGTAGTAGTAGTAGTAGTAGTAGTAGTAGTAGTAGTAGTAGTAGTAGTAGTAGTAGTAGTAGTAGGCCTAGTAGTAGTAGTAAAAAGGTCTTGGTCCCAGAGACCACATCACACAATCTCTTCAACAACTACACTGGCTTCCCATTCGCGCCCGTATCGCTTTCAAAATCTCCCTCCTCATGTGTATCATATCCATTCTGGAACCTCCCCCTCATATATGACATCCATGGTCGTGCCATGCTCTGCTTCAATCCTAGAGGACTCAGATCGGCCACACCGAGGAGACTTTACCGTTCTTCGCACCAAGAGGAAAGTTTGGAGAACGCGCTTTCGTGCAAGACCTGTCTTGTTAAAGCGCGCTATAAATGTCTAATTGTATTGTATTATATAGTAGTAGTAGTAGTAGTAGTAGTAGTAGTAGTAGTAGTAGTAGTAGTAGTAGTGGTAGTGGTAGTGGTAGTGGTAGTGGTAGTGGCAGTGGTAGTGGTAGTGGTAGTGGTGGTGGTAGTGGTAGTGGTAGTGGTAGTGGTAGTGGTAGTGTAGTGGTAGTGGTAGTGGTAGTGGTAGTGGTGGTTCTGGTAGTAGTAGTGGTAGTGGTAGTGGTAGCGGTAGTGGTAGTGGTAGTGGTAGTGGTAGTGGTAGTAGTAGTAGTAATAACAGCAGAAGCAGCAGCAGTAGTAGTAGTAGTAGCAGCAGCAGTTGTAGTAGTAATAATAATAATAGGCAGTCAATTTATGGAACCTGTCACATGCAACAGTTGTGCTATCTCAATTGCATTGTACATTTTATCTCCTTAGTATATATGTTGTAAGCTAGAACACTAAGTAACTGTTAATAGTACGTTGTGCGCTGACATTCTCTATTATATGTAACGGTGACATTGTAACCCCAAAACTTTCACGTCGGCACGGGTAAAACCGGGTATACCCGTACCAGTGATGACTCTTCAGGCTACCCGTACCTCGACCCGACTCCGTGAAATGTCGTACCCGACCCGTAACCGACCCGCGGGTACGGGTCGGTACGGTAAAACCCGCGGGTACGGGTCGGGTACGGGTAAACCCGCGGGTACGGGTATACCCGCAGTCCCCTAGTAATAACAATAGCAGGACCTTTCTGAGAAGGATTGTTCGCTCTGTCAAACGCGTCTGTTATGACGTCGTTGAAAATGTTACGCCGCTAATAGTTCCATCGCTTTCTCTAAAGGCCAGACAGTAGAGTCATCTGCCGTTGATAATGTTATCATTGTTGTTAGTACTATTACGTTGATACCATGAAACGGAAACTCAATGTATTTGACAACGGGATAAAAGTGATAGCCGGGTGTGTGTATTTCCTTTTTAACGAGGAGGCCGAAGTGGGGTAGATTTCTACCCCAGCGGTGTTTGGATGTTGATTGCGGAGTAACTGTAGGTAGTCATAACTTGACGTTCCACATGTTTACAAGTTAACACCCCCGACATATTCCCACACCAAAACGATCATCATGTCATGTTGTCTGAGAAAGTTATTTCAGTTCAAAGTGTCATGGGGTAGAAATCTACCCCACTTCGGCCTCGGCGTTACAATTTTTTCGTTCATAATGAAGATGTATTTATAGCAGATATTACTCAAAATGTGTGTATCTAAGCTCATAGATAAGCTATAATGACAAATGAAGTGTGCTTTGTGATAGTTCCAAGGTCAAGGAATCGAACTATCGCATTGGCAATAGTGTGGGAATAGAACTATCCAAGATGGCGGCCAATATGGCCGCCGAAACTCAAAATGTGTATATCTACGCTCATAGATAAACTAGAATGACAAATGAAGTGTCCATTGTGATAGTTCCAAGGTGGGAATAGTACTGTCGGGTCATGCAATCTAACATTTACTTCTGTCTTTCCACCAGTAGTCAACCTCGTTACCTTCGCAGCTTATTATTATATTCTTTTATTGAGAAAGACAACTCTAATTGGCACACCGCAATCAGTTACAATTTCAGAGTTTATAGAAAATAATAGGTGTTTGTTTTACTCGTTACGTAGTTGATCTTAATGTTCAAATGAGGAATGGACATAGTCATTGAACACAAGCATAGAGGACTCTAGGTATGAAGTTTATTGTCTTTGAGGGGCAGCTCAAACGGGTGCCGTCTGGGCCGAAGGTTGTAGCGTCTCTCGGCCACAGGAGGGAACAGGCCACGTAGAACGTGGAACTCGTTCTGGATTACTGCCCGCAGCAATCCGCCATCCGCCATGGTCGCCATCTCTTCAAAGGTTAGCGAATTCATTGGAAGAAACCCCAGTCTCCGCATCCGGTGCAGCATACGCTCGAGTTTTTCCCTGTCCTCACCCGAGGCGTAACCCCACCATGCCGGTGCAGCGTACAGGAGACGTGCAACTGATGTTGCTCTGGCGACCTCATGCAGCGCTTCTGGTGGTAGGCCATGGGACCGCAGTATTCTCAGAACGTATAAAGATCTTGAACAGGCACTCAGCAGCTCAGATACGTGCAGGGTCGTTCGAAGATTATCCTGGATGGTAACTCCGAGGATCCGCATAGAGGTCACCCTCTCCACGTTGTGAATCAGAACCGGGGGCTCGATCTTTCCTCGTCGAACAATCAACATTTCCCGTGACTTGCTTAAATTCAAACGTAGATTGTTACGCTCGGCCCAGAGCGTGATGTGTTCCAGTTCCTCCCTGATGGTATTCCTCATTTTTTCTCAATTCCATTGCAGATAGGTCCAAATGCGCTATTGGCTAGTGGAAGTGGAAGTGGAAGGCTGGTTGTAACTAAGTTGTACAATTTCCGCGTTGGCTTGACTCCTTTAGCCGCTTCTTTGTTTTATGCATCAATTCAATTCAATTCAATTCATTGATCCCAACATAAACAACATAACAAACATAAACGATTGATCACAATTCTATCATGACTAAAAGGTACATCAAAGTTAGTGAAGGAGGTAAATGATCAAAATAGAATATGCCAATTAGTCAGTAGGTATTCATACATTACAAAAACTAACATAAGTAAGATGATATGGGAGCAACAGGCACCTCAAAGGGACAAGTCCCGCTAGGAGGGGCCTAAATAGCACTGAAGAAAATTGCAAGATGACGGAGGTAATTGGTAATCAGACACTGACTTGTGTATTAGTGATAGTATGGTAAAAATATAAAGTTATACAGTAAAGGATATGATCTTAACTAAAAACTAAAGACTATAATACATGCTCCAGTGTGTCTGCTCGTAGCATTTTCAATACCTTCTTGAACTGTCTTCGTTAGACTTCTTCCTGCGTCTTCATGAACATCAACATGACCTGAAGCCAACAATTTAGGTCAGTTCTACTGCGTCGACATACGCTGATTCTAAGGAGTTTCTTTACAGACTTGTAAACAATTTTTTTCTTTCTTAATGCAATGTAATGACGACGACTTATGTAGCACGATAAGTAGCAAGAAATGTTAAAAACTCAAGCATCTTACAACAATCGAGCCAACATTTACCAGTTCATCGGCTAGAATTTTGATTTCAAGTAGGCCTATGCAATGTTTTCAGATTGCCCTGCGGGATTGAAACAACTTCCTGGTTACAATGAATAATTGTCATCTATTTACAGTAGTGAAAGTTCACACATTGAAAAGCGCTAGCCTACCGTGTCGAAAACTGCACAAAGGAACTCACATTGCGGTTTTTAGTAGCTACGCAGAACAAAACTGATATTAGAATATCTTGCTGTGAGCACTGAGTGAGTAGGCCTATGGGCAACACAGGTTTCTCCAAAAAAACTTCAAACAACAAAGTGTGACCGCAGCACACGGATCAACATTTCTGATTCAATTAAATACCGTAACATTAGGGAGAATGGTTTGAGATGTATAACTATTTTGCTATAATTTCAGAGAACACTAGGAACAATTTTAGTAAATGACTGTGGCCCAAACAAGTTGATACAAGTGCTATTACATGGCAATTCTCTTGAAAGACTTATGAAAAACAGTTTTGAAACTGAATTTAGAAAGTCCTATACCCGGTTTCAATTATGAGGTAGGATATAAATGGGCCTAGGACCACAGATCACACGTACACAGCTGCAACACCATTATCGCCAGGAAGCGTAATCCATACATTAATATACTACTGCATAATTGACGTTTGCAGGTTGGATATGGCACAACCTGACTATGACCAAAATAAAGACCAGTGCGTCAAGAGTTGCGACAAGTTTCTGATCAATCCTATAAACTCACCAAAACCTCACACCTTAATATCTTTCCGCAGGTTTTCCACTCAACACTGAAAATATTTCCTTTCACCATCCCCTCCTGATTCCGCGTATTCCTCAATCTCGCTCAATGCTCTAATTGTAAGCATCATCCACCGCAGCTGTCTGACCCTCCGGATCTTGACCTGGAACCGATTTTGACCCTTTCGATTTTGTTTTGACTGAGCGCCTGTGAATAAGCAGGTTCTCGAGACTTCGTTTGGCTGTTAAAAATCTCGACGTCGTAGGAATGTCCTTCAAGTCCAGCTTACTCTGATATAATGATTCTCTGTCTGGTTCTGGGATTAGCAAAAAAGGCTAGACACCGTGTTAATAAAAACTGATAGGCTACCTTACTTAGAAACCTGAAATGTCTATGTACTGTAAAATATGCCTAAATAGTTCAAAGTCTGTGAAATTTGCTGCAGAACAACACGTTTAGGATATTTTTTAAGCGCATGCATTCGGTTGGAAAATGTTGACCTGTCTGTTGTTCGGTCAAATAATATAGGAAAGCAGAGGAAAGACACTCGCGTGACGCTGCGCCTCGCTTGTAAAATGGAACTTTCAACTTCGGCACGTGATGCAATGCTATGAAATAGTCTGATATACTAGGTCGTTGAGTCTTTTAGTTTCAGCTGGAGTAGATCTAATTAGCCTTTGAGATATACTTAGCCGGACGTCTTGTTTTTATGTCAAGAAGAACGAGGGTATCGCCGAACTTGTCAACAGTGGCGTAGACCTATTTTCGTGCGCGCGTTTTTATAACGCTTTCACTAACGCTCAGATAAACATTCAGATGGGAACCTTTCCATATGTGTTGGACACAAGCATGTAGGGCTAGTAGGCCTACAACAGGTTTGGAAGACTTGTAGCAATTGAGTTTCGAGTTTTTATGCATTAAGTGTTAGTCACGTACTGGAAGCTTTTCTATTTAGTGTTGTAACAGTTAACCTAATAGTGTTCAGTTTTATTTGCTGATCATTGCTTAGTTTATCAATATCAACTGTGTTTGACTTACACGCTACAGTTTTAGGGAAACTGCATTTCTGCCTGTCATCGAGTTATCAATGTAAAATTGTCTGGTCATGTTTGAATGTTCTTGACAATATTTTTTTGTAATTGTAATTGTAATTACGACGATTTACAGGCCTATAGCGTTGTTGGTAGCAAGCTACTTCTAGAACGCTTAACAAAACTGTCTACTGTCAGCGCAAATGTTAGTGCTCGTGATTAAGTAATAAATGCTTTTTACGTGAACCTGATTAAGTAATAAATGCATTTTTAACTGTTTTTTTAAAAATTGCCCTAATTTGTGTCTGGCTGTACAGCTGTTCAGACGCGGAACATGTCCAAACTGTTCTGAGATGTTCTGCGCCTAAACCCATAGGCGTAGGGAAAGTTTCAGTGGTGGGGCAATATCTTATTCGTGCAAGTTGGAGCTGGGAGATCGAGCGGAGGGCAACTGAGTGCTCAAGTTTAAATAATTTGCTCAGCATTTTTCAGGCGCCTACTTGATCGAAAACAGGAACGTCCGAAATGGGTGGGGGGCACTTGCCCCTCCTGACCCCCGCTTCCTACGTTTATTCCTAAACCTATAACATATACCGGTAACATAATATGCCTATAATATAACATCCCTATAACATAACCTACCTATAACTTTACATGCCCATAACATAACTTACCTATAACCATAAGGTTAAACGTTAAATAATTTTAGATTTTACTGCAAAAAGACTGATAATATTTTTTATATTAAGTCTTTACATTGGGTCATAAATTTGTGTGATTTGCCAGACCCATATTAGTTTGCCCAGCATGTGGCCCAATTTGGCACAGAACCAGGATTGACAGAAAACTGCACTTTATCCTATTGTCATGTAGGTCTATTTGTTAGAATTTGAACCATTAAATATCTACTGAACACTGAACAGAACAACAAAGTCCCGCTTGTGCCATTAAACTTGAAAACCTTTGCATGTGTATGTTTTGCCTCCTTCCCCTACGTTAGTATTGGCACCTATAGAATAAGAAGATCGAAGAAGAGCAGTCTCTTAGCCAGTCGTGAGACAGCCATGGGGTATGAAAACAGTAACTTTATTTCCCTTTATCCCCTTGGCCTCCGCCAATGAGGGCGCGGGCGGCCACCTCTTCCTCGTGTGCGGTCAGTGTGCAGTGTGCGGTCAGCGTACTCGGTATTCGCTGAGTTAGCTAGATGCGTAAGTGCAGCAAAATCTCGAACTAAACTAATACCCCTGTTATAACACAGGATAAATGAGAGGTTGACAAACATAGGTCTACTTCTGGTTTATACCGGAAGGCCTACGTTTTTCATCATCTAATATATGGAACACGATAGTTAGCTATCTGTGTAGCTATCTATTACTATTTTGTTATAATATCAATTAAGCGGGTTTGTTGTCTTTTGAGGTCTGCCTTCTGCAGCCTATGCTAGAGATATTGTAGGCCCTATACTGTGATTATCATGTCAGAACTGATTTCACTTGACAAACGAATGAATGAATGAATGAATGAATCCTTCGGTGGTGAGGTAATCATTATGCAGCAGATATTCGTCGATGAGTATAATATCAAGAAACTCTCATTATTTGCTTATGTTTATTTGAAATAATATTTAACCTAGGAGTGGTTTAGAAAATGCGATAATAAATTATTGACTGTTTCAACGCTACAGAGCATTCGCAACATGTCTTCCTTAATGGATGTTGTCGTATTCTTGTCGGCATTTTGCCTGGCGACATTGTTCGTGAAATTGTGGACTAGCAAGAGAAAGGTCAACAGCCGTCCTTATCCACCTTCTGTGCCGTCACTGCCTTTGGTCGGATCGCTACCATTCATGTTGGGCTACGACCAAGCGGAATATTACTTCGAGAAGACGGCTGAAAAACTTGGACTGGTCAGTCTTCACTTTAAAACTCGGTAGCAGGTAGGACTATTTCTGGAGAACTATAGGCCCCTATAGCTTTTAGTAAGGTTCGAATCTTTTTCTATCTGTCTACAGGGTTTTCACTCAAAACTGAAAATACTGCTTGCGCAAAAATCCAATTCTGTTTCATCCTCTTCCACTCACCTCCTTCGCCGTTTAAACTCGACATTCCATCCACCCTATCCCTCTCACTGTCTGCCTGCTTGACCCCTTTTGATGTTCACCTGGAGCCGATTTAACCCCGCCTATCGATTGTGATTTGACCAAGTGAATAAGCTGATTCTCGCGACTTCGGTTTTTTGGGCGCTGTAGAAATCTCGGGATTACGATTACGAATACTTGGATATCGGTTAAAAGCAGGCTTTGCTTTTTATTAAGACAGTAAAATGAGGTACTTAGCTTAATCCAATTTGTCAAACGCCGTTTATAGTAGGGCATCTAATAAATGTTACTGGGCTCTCTATAGTTCATTATTATGTTCCATTGTATTTTCAAATTGCCGATTATTTCGTGATTGAGACAGGGACACATTATTGATGTAGGTAACCATTTCCACGGTAGTAATCTTACACTCTGAGATATTGGATTGTCTGCAGGTTTTACATAAAACGTATGTGGTTCAACTGTTATTATTATGCATTTATTAAGCGACACCATCTAATGACCAAGCATCAATCGATGGCGCTAAGCAACTGTTACTGAAAGACTTGTTCAAGGACGGTAACCGTCTGAGCAGAGGTTCGAATTTGTACTCTCCGCATTACAACCGAGCTCTCTCCCCAATTGAATACCGTGTCCAACCAAATGTTTTGCCGCTTTTGAAACGCCCGATCGAGTACTACTGCCTGAAAGGTCTCTCGCCGACATAAATGTTCGATGCGTGCGCCTTGTCATGGCGAGGGAGCTTAAGCCGGTGTCATAGAAGTAGTCAATCATTAGGTTAGATTAACTGAGTTCAACGTGCTTAGGGCCTACTTAATTAAGAAATGCAAAACAATGAAGTCTGGCAAAATCGCTGCTAATTACGTGAGCTTGCTGAAATTGCTAATTTTTCGCTGCTGTTGTTTTCGTTCTCTGTAGGTTAGGCCCCTATGTCTCGTTTTGACAACCAGAGAAGCCATAGAAGAAGCTCTGGTAAAACACTCTGCTTCCTTTTCTGGCAGACCTCGTTTCTACATGGATAAAGTTACTAACCCCAACCGAAAGGGTATGCGCTACTTGACATAATAACAGGCTATATTTACTATTTATTTTTATTAGGTTAATTTATATAGAGCCACTCATATATTCTGCTGTATATAGATGCGAGTCTAAACGATGTTAATTGCCCGTAGAAAAAGATATATCATTAGTTAGCAAAATAGCGTACAGAAAGCCAGAAGAGTCCCAGTGGCGGGCTCACGCACACACGAGGTGCTCAATCATGGTATCTTCTTCCCTGTCAAAATGTATGGTGCCTATGCGGACCTCTAGTCACAGATCCGACCTCACACGAGGAAGCCAATTATTCTTCACTCACGA
Organism: Aporrectodea caliginosa; assembly: GCA_020284085.1. NCBI lineage: Eukaryota > Metazoa > Annelida > Clitellata > Crassiclitellata > Lumbricidae > Aporrectodea > Aporrectodea caliginosa. The sequence goes on from JACEVL010001173.1 coordinate 18,447, forward strand.
GGAAACCAATATTATTATTCTTCACTCAGCCAAGACGACACGTGAACACAAACATCGACGAAACGGTAAAATATCCAGAGCAGATTCGTTGAATATGTCCAGCACGCAAACATTATCGATTAACGTATGGTATACTTAGCAATGAGCTCTTCGTAGAAAAAGTTCGTTGAGGATTTGAGCATTTGAACTGTTTTGCTTTTGTGTCCGTAGGTATCATAGCCTATGCAGAAGCTTTACACAGGAATTTCAATAATACCACCAGCTGTCGATGTCAGTGCTAAAAGAATTTGGATTAGGAATGAAGTCTGTAATGGAGTCGAAAATACTGTCCGAATTAGCTTATTGGGTATCCTCCTCGGACAGAACAGTGTGCTCTCTGATCTATAATATATTATGTGGGGTTGTAAGCAGAGTTGTTAAAGACTTGCGTGGAGCTTTGGCTGCTACCGCCTAACACTGAATCTATTCTCAGAGTATTCGACATTCAGGTCATTGTGTAAAAGGCGAGACAGAGAGGCAGAATACAGTGAATCAGCCATTCAAATAGGCAAGTCTTGAATTTGTTAAAGTTGTTCTTGTTATTGGACCATTATAAACCATAATTTTTATTATTGTAATTGTAATCTGACATTTATAAAGCGCCACTTCAAAAAATTTTTATCAGTGGTGCTGCCGATCCGATTCAGTGAAATCACTGTAAGATAATTGGCTACAGACTTATGGCGCTTCCGACACTACGGAAGGGATAACTCCAAGCAGAAAACTCGAATATCGCCGAAGTTGTCGAAAATCCGACGAAAGCTCGGCAAACACACGCCGAAGCATAAAACCTACATACCACCATTCAAAGTTTGGTCTTTCCTAGTTACTTTATGCGGAATATTAGGAACCATAAGTGTTGATTTTCGGACTACAAAGCTAAAACTTAATTGGTTTTTCCATGATGTTAATTAGTTAGCCTATTCACTAGTTCGTTGGATAGTTACTATGTTATCCACACACTTGAAATCGACTTCTTGGTTGCATTGTTGACTCGGTTTTGTGTAGAGGAAGCCGAGACGGAGGCCAAGTGTGGTGGCCGAGACGGAGGCAAAGTGTGGTGGCCGAGACGGAGGCCAAGTGTGGTGGCCGAGACGGAGGCCAAGTGTGGTGGCCGAGACGGAGGCAAAGTGTGGTGGCCGAGACGGAGGCAAAGTGTGGTGGCCGAGACGGAGGCAAAGTGTGGTGGCCGAGACGGAGGCAAAGTGTGGTGGCCGAGACGGAGGCAAAGTGTGGTGGCCGAGACGGAGGCAAAGTGTGGTGGCCGAGACGGAGGCAAAGTGTGGTGGCCGAGACGGAGGCAAAGTGTGGTGGCCGAGACGGAGGCAAAGTGTGGTGGCCGAGACGGAGGCAAAGTGTGGTGGCCGAGACGGAGGCCAAGTGTGGTGGCCGAGACGGAGGCAAAGTGTGGTGGCCGAGACGGAGGCCAAGTGTGGTGGCCGAGACGGAGGCAAAGTGTGGTGGCCGAGACGGAGGCAAAGTGTGGTGGCCGAGACGGAGGCCAAGTGTGGTGGCCGAGACGGAGGCCAAGTGTGGTGGCCGAGACGGAGGCAAAGTGTGGTGGCCGAGACGGAGGCAAAGTGTGGTGGCCGAGACGGAGGCCAAGTGTGGTGGCCGAGACGGAGGCCAAGTATGGAGTCCTAGACGGAGGCCAAGTGTGGGGGCCGAGTAATCATTGAGAGTCTTGTCGGCGTTCAGTACTGGTGGCTTCAGATGTCGCAGCTTGCAGTCGAAACGTAACTTTACAGTTACGGCGATTGTAGACCTAACAAAATGAAAACGAATTTCATTCGTAAGCTACGCCGCATAAAGAATGTTTCATATATATAATCAGCAGCCTGGGAAGTCTGTGCGTAAGTTTCCTAGTTGTGACCCTACAAGATTTAATTACTGTAGCCTACATCCAGGTAATGCAGAAGAAGAAGAACAGAAGAACAGTCCTTCAATCTAGCTACAAGAGGTAGCCACGGGTATGAAATGTTAGCGAATTCATTTCCTTATCATCGGCAGATGAGGGCAGGGTACTCACTCTCTCGCCATCTCTTCTTTACACTGATAGTTTGCTTGACAGTTTCTTGGACAGAAATGGCCCTACGAAATGGGGGAGACCTATTCTTAGGTCCCCGCAAGAATAGTGTCCCAGTGGAAAGCCTGAGAGGTTATAGATAGAGGAGCCTGATGCAGATTATGGGTGAGTGACAATAGTGACTCTGAAACAAAAAAATTTGCGGAATTCAGGAGGGAGATAGTTCCAGAGTCGAAGCTCAGCGGAATATGGCTCATTTGGAGAACTTGAGATGAGTTGTTACTTGGGATCGAGAAAGACTGAGAGAGGAGGATATTGGTTGCAATCGACATTTTGATAGAAGGGCTTATATATATTTTAAGATAAGATGATCTATCGTCATCCATAAAACATCAGCAGATGGATGGTAACTTGGCGTAACGAACAAGGCCAATAAATATGCTTACCATCGACGCTTGCCTTTACAGTGGTAGTTTCTTCCGGTCGCAGAACATCTGCTAGCGAACCGCTGAAATCGGTGAGCACACAATCGAACATCTGACTGGAGAGCCTCAATTCAAAAGAAGGGCTATCGGCTGCAATGAAGCAATGCCATATCCCTGCACAATATATATATATATATATATATATATATATATATATATATATATATATATTAGGGTGGTTCTTTAAAATAAAAGTGTGAAACCAATGTCTCGCCAAGGTTCCATTTGGTTCTATTCCATCCAGAAACATCACACAAAAGTTGTATGAAAAATTTTTAATATATAGGACTGCCACAACACCATCAAAGTTTCACCCTTTATCAAATATAGGAGCACTCGAACAGTAAGCATAATAGTTGTAATCAAAAATGAAAAGTGAACACTTAAACCAGGAATAAATTCAACTGCCTGTAGTAGGTCCAGATTACAGCACAATTACATTTATTGCATGCCTGGTTACTAGTGATTACACTGATTAGTGATTAAAATTATTTATTAGAGTTATTATTATTATTGAGGAAATGGTAAAAGTTAATAACTTCTACAAATATGGGCATATTCTGAAAATTAACACATCATTTTATTCAGTTTTAAGAGCTCTTTCTAGGGGTATATTGAATGGCAGTTAAATAGTTTTCAATTAGAATATTTTACAAGAAAACCTACAATTTTCTCGAAAAACGTTTTGTCTCGTAACTTTGGCCCTCTGGTGGGGCGGAAGACATTAATATTTTTTTTAAATTTTGAACAGTGTTTGATCCATGCCATTAGGCAACTTTTGGTTGCTATTACTTTTCGAATTTCTAATTTTCGCTTATTTTCCACTCCACACCCTTTTGTGTATGCTTGTTCAAATAGATTTGTGGTTATCGGTCGCAGGAACTCACGGATCAAATACCACTAAAATGCCAATAAAAATTAATAATAAACAATCAACGAGAGAACATAAACATTGTAGAAATTATTTTTTAAGTTGTGCTTAAGTAAAATCATCCAGCTTTTCTGTTGAAAACTAAACATAGGTCCAAAATGCGAATCAAATACTTACAGTCGAAATGACTAAAATGATGTGTAAACTTCAAAATTTCAAAGACGTTGTGGCAGTCCTAGATATTGTTCAATCCTGATAATTTTTGGGCTACATTACTTCTAAACCAATTGGCACGGAATGCCGGGTTGGCGAAAGTAAACATCTGAAGAAAATTTTCCATTAGAGATGCAACTACCCTAATATATATATATATATATATATATAGAGAGAGAGAGAGAGAGAGAGAGAGAGAGAGAGAGAGAGAGAGAGAGAGCAAACAGTTGCAATTTCTATTTTAAATCCTCTCATACAAAGTCTACACTAGTATGACTTGAACACTAATTTTGAGCTGTGGATACACTACACAGTCTTCCAGACAATGTGAACTGAACTGGCATTTGTTTTTTGCGAATTGTAAGCTGGAAAAAACAAGGCGTGTTCGATGAATGTCTGTAGACTTTTATTTCATCATCGATAAATTAGTAGCCGAGGTGCAGTATCTGTTAAAGTAATTGGTTCTCGACAGGAAGCCAGCGCCGTTTATATTTCAAAGCAATAAAAAAATATTGCGCGAACCTTAACACCAATATGCTTGCAGGGGAAGGGAAAATGAGTTTGAGCTAAACATCACAGCAAACGCCAAAACTATTGTGTTCTTATTGAGCGCCTCTGATTGGTGTGTGCACTGCGAGAGGCGCTATATAAATTGATAGATACAATACAATTAATGTTATTTCTGGGACCTAGTATATAGCTTTATATTTGTAGTTCTTGGGTATTCTAGAATGGTCTTAGTGAAAGATTATGAATAGCTGAAGACCTACAAGAAAACGATCATGACGATAGGCACCCAGACAGAAGCAATTATAATTAACACCTTTTGTGGTCTGCACTTGTGCACTTCGCAATAAACTGAAGGTAACATTAGGCGACGAGGAAATTCGAACTGTGGGGGATGTGATTTCCAAATGGTTGTTTTGCTTTAGAAATCTTGCTAACCACCACGTGGATAGACTACATTCTGGCTGGATCTGTAACAATGCAAAATGCAATTATCGGCACATCTGAGACGTAATAAATGCAAATTTTGTGAGTATGGATAGATCTACAGTAACTTGGATGAGCAGGTGAAAGGTAGAGAATGTCTTCGTCTGATAGTCACAACCCAGATACGATATCTGAATCGAACCTTGGTTAGTGAAAAACAGACTGAAAGCAGATGATTTTAAATGACATCATACGTAATTTTGAAAGTATAGACTGCATTTGAAGCATGTTGGTTTAGCCCATCAAGGTCTTTTGAAATGTCGGAAATTGTGATTTGTGTTTATATTCGGCTGTTTAAGAGCAAGATGTTAAACAGTTTAGCTTACAGAGACTACTTTGTTATTTAACGTATTCATAGTTAATTTGCACGAACTTGAGTAGTTTGTTTGAGTAGTTTGTTCCTCCGTTGTTGATGAAAACGCCGATCCAAGCCCTGGTAGGGTCAAGCGCCCAATGTCATCTGTCAATACAACTTGTCATACGTCACTTCGAGGAAAGCCAGGGCTGCTCATGAAATCTGTAACTCCACTAATTGACCTTTTAAATGATGTCTAGGCCTAGGAGAAATCTTCCCAGGCTAATTTAAAATACAGCTTGAGCTAAAATTGTAAGGAAAATATTTATAAGCAGATTAAAAAATCAAGGCCAGGTAAATGTAAGCAAAATAATGACAGTTTAAAGCAGAATCAAAATATACATACGGAAATAAAAGAAACTTACGTCAACCACAGCAGTGGTTCAAGTTAGACGGAATCCAAGTCACCGAGCGCTCAATTTCTTCCTCGGTGGATTTTTGCAGACCTTCCAGGCGTGTGTAATGCCAATGTCATCCGTCAGTACAACTTGTCATCTGTCACCTCGGGGAAAGTCAGGGCTGCTCATGAGATCTGTAAGGCTGCTAATTACCCTTTTAAATGATGTCTCTGGACTATATTAATAGACAGCTAAAATTTTAAGGGAAATTTTATAAACAAAATCAAAATTCAAAGCCAGGTAGCCTAACTCTAAGGAAAATAATGACTGTTTAAAGCAGAATCAAAATATACATACGGAAATCAAAGAAACTTACTTCAGCGACAGCAGCGATCCGAGTTAGACCAAGTCTCCCATCGCTCAATTTCTTCCTCGGTGGATTCTTACAGACCATTCTGGCGTGTGTATGGGCGCATCGTAATCTTGTACGACAGAAACCAGACGGTGTAGAATACAATCCTTCCAATGTTTGTCTGCTTTTTTTATTCGACGCTGTCGGTTGATTGGCGTTACAGGAGTTTGACGTTCAATTTTGTTAGTCTTCGAGTAAACTAAATGTCGCTTATTATGTATTGTCAGAAATGCCGAATTATTTAAATTTTTTCCTACATTTCGATATTGGAACATAATTCATAACAATGTCAGCAAGTGTAGCTGTGAGTATTTCAAATAAAGTAACCAAGTACAAACGTTCAAGTCGCTATCACAGTACTGCCTAGAAAAGTTGATGCACATAATATCATGTACAAAACACTTGCGCCTTAGTCCAAACAGCGAACAACAAAATATTAGAGAAGTGTCCATTCCCCAAGACAGCCACTAAACAAAGTCGACGATCGAAGAACACTTTGAATCAGGCTTTATGAAGGTTGACCTTGTATTCACAACACATTCTCATCGTGAGAATATAGGTTGTTTGTGTCGTTTGCGTATTTCATCAGTACCGTTTTCACAACTGGATTTAGTGCCTTCTTCAGTTTTCCTATACAGCCGCCAAGCGTAATGTACGTTGGTCTCGATGCAAAACACAAATCATGGCCATGGCCATCGCCATTTCTTTGATGACACAGTAACTCGTAATTTTCCAATGTTCTGGTCAATGCGATCAACACTTTCCCATAAACATGCTATATTTTACAACAACATGTATTTTTCTCGCCGGTACTGGTCAGTGCTTCATCCTGTTGTACAAAACTCTGCTAGTCTACCATACTTGTGTAGTTATAACCTGGGAGCACAAACAGTCAACAATTATCAGTACGGTGAAAAAGTTATCACCGGAGAGCTTGCCAAGAACGCTAGCAGGAAGTTCAGCCGTCAAATCCAGAGCCTCACTGGCACTTTCGAAGCTGTCGTTCGCTCAGATTGTTTACAATTGAAACAATGGCACTATCTTCTTCCGTTGGTCTCCACCTGTAAAAATGTCCCCACTGTCAAAATTATCATCTTCCTCCAACTCATAAAAAATTTCTGTGCTCATTTCCACTCTCTGCATAGTGTAAAGTAAAAAAAAACAGTATTCCTCATGCGAATAGATTAGTTAAACCCAGCTAAATTATATTGTACAATAAAAACAAGAGGCGTAGAGCAACATACACGATAGCGGTAACAAGAATCCTTATTACTACGCGTGCCCTGTGCTCCAATGATGGAAAGCACAACATGCATGTAATTGCATAAATTCTAAACTAAAATCCGTGATTTAAAATAGATACAATGTTTATGCAACATAAGCTAAACTATCTTCCAGTAGCAGCAAATTATAGAAAGATCTCCATTCAAATGAATTTGAAATAAATTTACCGTTTCGTCGCCATCTGTCCAAATTTCTTTTCTTCCGAACTGTTTTTAGAAACCGTCTATGAAGACCGTTAGTCATTAAAATTAACGATTTTTGAGCGCGATATCTGTGAAACTGCTTACAATTGCACGAGCTCATTCAAATTCACTAAATGGCGCTAAAATGCAAGTATGTGCATTATTTTCAAAGACGTTCCAATAATGAAACACTGGGAGGAAAATGATTAAAGGTACATGACAGCTAAGAGTGTTGTCACGAGTACCTTCTGAAGACTCAGGAAAAGCACTTTTAGAGGTGTCCATAATCGGCCTACAATACACAACAATATATAACATCGCTATTATGTTGCAAAGTCCTAAAGACTTTAATACAATAAGCAAGTAAGTCAGACATCTAACTGAGGGACACAATCACCAAATTTACCTATTGTTTCATTGCAAGTTCCGTTGACGCAGTTTAGACAGAGTTGGCACGTTGGTCCCCAACGGCATTGGCTGCACCCAGAACAATCTTATGAAAAAAATTAAAAATAAAATTCCAAATAAACAACTTTACAAAAAAAAATAAAAGATTTAAAAAATAAAAACAATTCCAAAATCATAAAAAACTAAAAGGTAAAAACAAAAGTTATTTAAAAAAAAAGGAAAAAAAGGAATGATCAAAAAAAAAAAGCTTTTAAAAAGCCCCAGTGGTTTCTACTTTTTCAAATTTCTTAATGTTTGAGACCCCTGCGTCCAAAACTAAATACCTGAAGAAAATTTTAGGTCTTTTTATGGTACAACCTGATTTGGGTTTTTTAAGATTGTAAAAATTTTTTTCTTTCTTAATTTAAAAACTAAAAGATTTTAAAAAATGGCCCATTTGTTCTGGGTAGTTTTTTTTCAATACCTTGAATGTTTTCAGATTCCCTGGGGGTTGAAACAACTTCCGGGACAAAATTTGTCATCTATTTACATAGTGAAAGTTCACAATTGAAAACCTTCCTTCAAAATGAAAAAGGAATACGGGGTTTTTAGTAGTACGCAGAAAAAAACTGAATTAGAATTCTTGCTGTGAACTGAGTAGTAGGCCTATGGGCAACACAGGTTTCTCCAAAAAAACTTCAAACAACAAATGTGCCCGCAGCACACGGATCAACATTTCTGATTCAATTAAATACCGTAACATTAGGGAGAATGGTTTGAGATGTATAACTATTTTGCTATAATTTCAGAGAACACTAGGAACAATTTTAGTAAATGACTGTGGCCCAAACAAGTTGATACAAGTGCTATTACATGGCAATTCTCTTGAAAGACTTATGAAAAACAGTTTTGAAACTGAATTTAGAAAGTCCTATACCCGGTTTCAATTATGAGGTAGGATATAAATGGGCCTAGGACCACAGATCACACGTACACAGCTGCAACACCATTATCGCCAGGAAGCGTAATCCATACATTAATATACTACTGCATAATTGACGTTTGCAGGTTGGATATGGCACAACCTGACTATGACCAAAATAAAGACCAGTGCGTCAAGAGTTGCGACAAGTTTCTGATCAATCCTATAAACTCACCAAAACCTCACACCTTAATATCTTTCCGCAGGTTTTCCACTCAACACTGAAAATATTTCCTTTCACCATCCCCTCCTGATTCCGCGTATTCCTCAATCTCGCTCAATGCTCTAATTGTAAGCATCATCCACCGCAGCTGTCTGACCCTCCGGATCTTGACCTGGAACCGATTTTGACCCTTTCGATTTTGTTTTGACTGAGCGCCTGTGAATAAGCAGGTTCTCGAGACTTCGTTTGGCTGTTAAAAATCTCGACGTCGTAGGAATGTCCTTCAAGTCCAGCTTACTCTGATATAATGATTCTCTGTCTGGTTCTGGGATTAGCAAAAAAGGCTAGACACCGTGTTAATAAAAACTGATAGGCTACCTTACTTAGAAACCTGAAATGTCTATGTACTGTAAAATATGCCTAAATAGTTCAAAGTCTGTGAAATTTGCTGCAGAACAACACGTTTAGGATATTTTTTAAGCGCATGCATTCGGTTGGAAAATGTTGACCTGTCTGTTGTTCGGTCAAATAATATAGGAAAGCAGAGGAAAGACACTCGCGTGACGCTGCGCCTCGCTTGTAAAATGGAACTTTCAACTTCGGCACGTGATGCAATGCTATGAAATAGTCTGATATACTAGGTCGTTGAGTCTTTTAGTTTCAGCTGGAGTAGATCTAATTAGCCTTTGAGATATACTTAGCCGGACGTCTTGTTTTTATGTCAAGAAGAACGAGGGTATCGCCGAACTTGTCAACAGTGGCGTAGACCTATTTTCGTGCGCGCGTTTTTATAACGCTTTCACTAACGCTCAGATAAACATTCAGATGGGAACCTTTCCATATGTGTTGGACACAAGCATGTAGGGCTAGTAGGCCTACAACAGGTTTGGAAGACTTGTAGCAATTGAGTTTCGAGTTTTTATGCATTAAGTGTTAGTCACGTACTGGAAGCTTTTCTATTTAGTGTTGTAACAGTTAACCTAATAGTGTTCAGTTTTATTTGCTGATCATTGCTTAGTTTATCAATATCAACTGTGTTTGACTTACACGCTACAGTTTTAGGGAAACTGCATTTCTGCCTGTCATCGAGTTATCAATGTAAAATTGTCTGGTCATGTTTGAATGTTCTTGACAATATTTTTTTTTGTAATTGTAATTGTAATTACGACGATTTACAGGCCTATAGCGTTGTTGGTAGCAAGCTACTTCTAGAACGCTTAACAAAACTGTCTACTGTCAGCGCAAATGTTAGTGCTCGTGATTAAGTAATAAATGCTTTTTACGTGAACCTGATTAAGTAATAAATGCATTTTTAACTGTTTTTTTAAAAATTGCCCTAATTTGTGTCTGGCTGTACAGCTGTTCAGACGCGGAACATGTCCAAACTGTTCTGAGATGTTCTGCGCCTAAACCCATAGGCGTAGGGAAAGTTTCAGTGGTGGGGCAATATCTTATTCGTGCAAGTTGGAGCTGGGAGATCGAGCGGAGGGCAACTGAGTGCTCAAGTTTAAATAATTTGCTCAGCATTTTTCAGGCGCCTACTTGATCGAAAACAGGAACGTCCGAAATGGGTGGGGGGCACTTGCCCCTCCTGACCCCCGCTTCCTACGTTTATTCCTAAACCTATAACATATACCGGTAACATAATATGCCTATAATATAACATCCCTATAACATAACCTACCTATAACTTTACATGCCCATAACATAACTTACCTATAACCATAAGGTTAAACGTTAAATAATTTTAGATTTTACTGCAAAAAGACTGATAATATTTTTTATATTAAGTCTTTACATTGGGTCATAAATTTGTGTGATTTGCCAGACCCATATTAGTTTGCCCAGCATGTGGCCCAATTTGGCACAGAACCAGGATTGACAGAAAACTGCACTTTATCCTATTGTCATGTAGGTCTATTTGTTAGAATTTGAACCATTAAATATCTACTGAACACTGAACAGAACAACAAAGTCCCGCTTGTGCCATTAAACTTGAAAACCTTTGCATGTGTATGTTTTGCCTCCTTCCCCTACGTTAGTATTGGCACCTATAGAATAAGAAGATCGAAGAAGAGCAGTCTCTTAGCCAGTCGTGAGACAGCCATGGGGTATGAAAACAGTAACTTTATTTCCCTTTATCCCCTTGGCCTCCGCCAATGAGGGCGCGGGCGGCCACCTCTTCCTCGTGTGCGGTCAGTGTGCAGTGTGCGGTCAGCGTACTCGGTATTCGCTGAGTTAGCTAGATGCGTAAGTGCAGCAAAATCTCGAACTAAACTAATACCCCTGTTATAACACAGGATAAATGAGAGGTTGACAAACATAGGTCTACTTCTGGTTTATACCGGAAGGCCTACGTTTTTCATCATCTAATATATGGAACACGATAGTTAGCTATCTGTGTAGCTATCTATTACTATTTTGTTATAATATCAATTAAGCGGGTTTGTTGTCTTTTGAGGTCTGCCTTCTGCAGCCTATGCTAGAGATATTGTAGGCCCTATACTGTGATTATCATGTCAGAACTGATTTCACTTGACAAACGAATGAATGAATGAATGAATGAATCCTTCGGTGGTGAGGTAATCATTATGCAGCAGATATTCGTCGATGAGTATAATATCAAGAAACTCTCATTATTTGCTTATGTTTATTTGAAATAATATTTAACCTAGGAGTGGTTTAGAAAATGCGATAATAAATTATTGACTGTTTCAACGCTACAGAGCATTCGCAACATGTCTTCCTTAATGGATGTTGTCGTATTCTTGTCGGCATTTTGCCTGGCGACATTGTTCGTGAAATTGTGGACTAGCAAGAGAAAGGTCAACAGCCGTCCTTATCCACCTTCTGTGCCGTCACTGCCTTTGGTCGGATCGCTACCATTCATGTTGGGCTACGACCAAGCGGAATATTACTTCGAGAAGACGGCTGAAAAACTTGGACTGGTCAGTCTTCACTTTAAAACTCGGTAGCAGGTAGGACTATTTCTGGAGAACTATAGGCCCCTATAGCTTTTAGTAAGGTTCGAATCTTTTTCTATCTGTCTACAGGGTTTTCACTCAAAACTGAAAATACTGCTTGCGCAAAAATCCAATTCTGTTTCATCCTCTTCCACTCACCTCCTTCGCCGTTTAAACTCGACATTCCATCCACCCTATCCCTCTCACTGTCTGCCTGCTTGACCCCTTTTGATGTTCACCTGGAGCCGATTTAACCCCGCCTATCGATTGTGATTTGACCAAGTGAATAAGCTGATTCTCGCGACTTCGGTTTTTTGGGCGCTGTAGAAATCTCGGGATTACGATTACGAATACTTGGATATCGGTTAAAAGCAGGCTTTGCTTTTTATTAAGACAGTAAAATGAGGTACTTAGCTTAATCCAATTTGTCAAACGCCGTTTATAGTAGGGCATCTAATAAATGTTACTGGGCTCTCTATAGTTCATTATTATGTTCCATTGTATTTTCAAATTGCCGATTATTTCGTGATTGAGACAGGGACACATTATTGATGTAGGTAACCATTTCCACGGTAGTAATCTTACACTCTGAGATATTGGATTGTCTGCAGGTTTTACATAAAACGTATGTGGTTCAACTGTTATTATTATGCATTTATTAAGCGACACCATCTAATGACCAAGCATCAATCGATGGCGCTAAGCAACTGTTACTGAAAGACTTGTTCAAGGACGGTAACCGTCTGAGCAGAGGTTCGAATTTGTACTCTCCGCATTACAACCGAGCTCTCTCCCCAATTGAATACCGTGTCCAACCAAATGTTTTGCCGCTTTTGAAACGCCCGATCGAGTACTACTGCCTGAAAGGTCTCTCGCCGACATAAATGTTCGATGCGTGCGCCTTGTCATGGCGAGGGAGCTTAAGCCGGTGTCATAGAAGTAGTCAATCATTAGGTTAGATTAACTGAGTTCAACGTGCTTAGGGCCTACTTAATTAAGAAATGCAAAACAATGAAGTCTGGCAAAATCGCTGTTTTGTTTTCCCGTTTTTCCTCTTTTTTTTTAGGTTAGGCCCCTATGTCTCGTTTTGACAACCAGAGAAGCCATAGAAGAAGCTCTGGTAAAACACTCTGCTTCCTTTTCTGGCAGACCTCGTTTCTACATGGATAAAGTTACTAACCCCAACCGAAAGGGTATGCGCTACTTGACATAATAACAGGCTATATTTACTATTTATTTTTATTAGGTTAATTTATATAGAGCCACTCATATATTCTGCTGTATATAGATGCGAGTCTAAACGATGTTAATTGCCCGTAGAAAAAGATATATCATTAGTTAGCAAAATAGCGTACAGAAAGCCAGAAGAGTCCCAGTGGCGGGCTCACGCACACACGAGGTGCTCAATCATGGTATCTTCTTCCCTGTCAAAATGTATGGTGCCTATGCGGACCTCTAGTCACAGATCCGACCTCACACGAGGAAGCCAATTATTCTTCACTCACGAGGAAACCAATATTATTATTCTTCACTCAGCCAAGACGACACGTGAACACAAACATCGACGAAACGGTAAAATATCCAGAGCAGATTCGTTGAATATGTCCAGCACGCAAACATTATCGATTAACGTATGGTATACTTAGCAATGAGCTCTTCGTAGAAAAAGTTCGTTGAGGATTTGAGCATTTGAACTGTTTTGCTTTTGTGTCCGTAGGTATCATAGCCTATGCAGAAGCTTTACACAGGAATTTCAATAATACCACCAGCTGTCGATGTCAGTGCTAAAAGAATTTGGATTAGGAATGAAGTCTGTAATGGAGTCGAAAATACTGTCCGAATTAGCTTATTGGGTATCCTCCTCGGACAGAACAGTGTGCTCTCTGATCTATAATATATTATGTGGGGTTGTAAGCAGAGTTGTTAAAGACTTGCGTGGAGCTTTGGCTGCTACCGCCTAACACTGAATCTATTCTCAGAGTATTCGACATTCAGGTCATTGTGTAAAAGGCGAGACAGAGAGGCAGAATACAGTGAATCAGCCATTCAAATAGGCAAGTCTTGAATTTGTTAAAGTTGTTCTTGTTATTGGACCATTATAAACCATAATTTTTATTATTGTAAAAATTTTAATTGAATTTATGGGCCCCCAAAAAATTTTTATCAGTGGTGCTGCCGATCCGATTCAGTGAAATCACTGTAAGATAATTGGCTACAGACTTATGGCGCTTCCGACACTACGGAAGGGATAACTCCAAGCAGAAAACTCGAATATCGCCGAAGTTGTCGAAAATCCGACGAAAGCTCGGCAAACACACGCCGAAGCATAAAACCTACATACCACCATTCAAAGTTTGGTCTTTCCTAGTTTTTTGCGGAATATTAGGAACCATAAGTGTTGATTTTCGGACTACAAAGCTAAAACTTAATTGGTTTTTCCATGATGTTAATTAGTTAGCCTATTCACTAGTTCGTTGGATAGTTACTATGTTATCCACACACTTGAAATCGACTTCTTGGTTGCATTGTTGACTCGGTTTTTTTTGGGGCCGAGACGGAGGCCAAGTGTGGTGGCCGGGGGACGTGTGGGGCCGAGACGGAGGCCAAGTGTGGTGGCCGAGACGGAGGCCAAAATGTGGTGGCCGAGACGGAGGCAAAGTGTGGTGGCCGAGACGGAGGCCAAAATGTGGTGGCCGAGACGGAGGCCAAAATGTGGTGGCCGAGACGGAGGCAAAGTGTGGTGGCCGAGACGGAGGCCAAAATGTGGTGGCCGAGACGGAGGCCAAAATTGGGGCCAGACGGAGGCCAAGTGTGGGGGCCGAGAACAGGAAAGTTTGGCCCGGCGGGCAAAATTGGTGGCCAGAGGGGCAAAATTTGGCCAGCGGAGGCCAAGTGTGGTGGCCGAGACGGAGGCAAAGTGTGGTGGCCGAGACGGAGGCAAAGTGTGGTGGCCGAGACGGAGGCCAAGTGTGGTGGCCGAGACGGAGGCCAAAATTGGGGCCAGACGGAGGCCAAAATGTGGGGGCCGAGAACAGGAAGTTTGGCCCGGCGGGCCAAATTGGTGGCCAGAGGGGCAAAATTGGTCCCAAAGGAAATTTCCAGACGGGGGGAATTGGGGGCCAACAAAATGGGGAAAAAGGAACCAATTGTGGGGCCGATAAAGAATTTTTTTCATATTTTAATTTGCAGCCTTTGGGAAAGTCTTTAAGTTTCCATTGTGACCCTAAAAGAAATTTAAATTCGTAAACCCACCCGGTAAAGAAGAAAAAACAGAAGGGGGAAATCCCTTCAATTTTTAGGGCCCCACAAGAAAAACCCCCCCGCCCACCTCCCGGAAATGGCCCCCGGGAAGAACCCCCAAAAACATTTTCCTTTAACCAAAACCCAAAGGACCCGGGAGAAATTTAACGAACATTTTTATACGGGGGAGAGGGGGGGTTTTTGATTTTTTAAGATGTTTTTTGCATTTTTTTAAAAATCCCCCGAAATGGGGGGTAACTTGGCCCCCAAGAAAAGGCCCCTAAATAAGGGGGAAATGAAGGGGTTGCCTTTTTGGGTAGTTTCTTGGTCGCAAAAAATTTGCGGAACCGGAAAGGGAGAACCAATCGAACTCGCGGAAAGGCCCCAATTTAAAAGAAGGGCTTATCGGGCTGAAGAAGGAATTGGGCCCAAACCGACAATTTTATAAAGGGGATATATATTTAAAAAAATATTATTATATAAAAATAAATAGGGGAATTGGGCAAAAGGCCTAAAACTTTAAAGGTTGCCAAGGGGTTTCCTTTGGTTCCCATTCCCCCGAAACACACACAAAAATTGAATGGGGAAAAAATTTTAAAAATATGGCTGCCAAAACAATCCCAAAATTTTTCCCTTTATAAATATAAGGGGATAAATAAATAATATTTAATAAAAATGGAAAAATGGGAACAAAAAAAACCCGGAATAAAAATTTTAAAAATTTTTTAGGTCCAAACACCCCAAATTTACCCATTTATTGCATGCCTTGGTTAACCTAAAATGAAATTTAAACAACCCCGATTTGGGGATTAAAAATTAAATTTTTTAGGGAAGGTTTTTAAAAATTTTTTTAAAATTTTTATTATTGAGGAAATGGTAAAAAATTAATAACTTCTACAAATATGGGCATATTCTGAAAAATTTAAAACATCATTTTATTCAGTTTTAAGAGCTCTTTTTAGGGGGATATTGAATGGCAGTTAAATAGTTTTCAATTAGAATATTTTACAAGAAAACCTACAATTTTCTCAAAAAATTTTTTGTCTCGTAACTTTGGCCCTCTGGTGGGGCGGAAGAATTAATTTTTTTTTAAATTTTGAACAGTGTTTGATCCATGCCATTGGGCAATTTTTGGGTTTTATTATTTTTCAAATTTCAAATTTTTCGCTTATTTTCCACTCCACCCTTTTGTGTATGCTTGTTCAAATAGATTTGTGGTTTTTCGGTCCAGGAACTCACGGATCAAATACCACAAAAATGCCAAAAAAAATTAATAATAAACAATCAACGAGAAAAATAAACTTTTTGTAGAAATTTTTTTTTAAGTTGTGTTTAAAGGGTAAAATCATCCAGCTTTTCTGTTGAAAACTAAACATGGGCCCAAAAAAATGCGAATCAAATACTTACAGTCGAAATGACTAAAATGATGTGTAAACTTTAAAATTTCAAAGACGTTGTGGCAGTCCTAGATATTGTTCAATCCTGATAATTTTTGGGCTACATTACTTCTAAACCAATTGGCACGGAATGCCGGGTTGGCGAAAGTAAACATCTGAAGTTGAAAATTTTCCATTAGAGATGCAACCACCCTACTGAATACAGATTTGGCCATATATATAGAGAGAGAGAGAGAGAGAGGCAAACAGTTGCAATTTCTATTTTAAATCCTCTCATACAAAGTCTACACTAGTATGACTTGAACACTAATTTTGAGCTGTGGATACACTACACAGTCTTCCAGACAATGTGAACTGAACTGGCATTTGTTTTTTGCGAATTGTAAGCTGGAAAAAACAAGGCGTGTTCGATGAATGTCTGTAGACTTTTATTTCATCATCGATAAATTAGTAGCCGAGGTGCAGTATCTGTTAAAAGTAATTGAAAGTTAGTCGACAGGAAGCCAGCGCCGTTTATATTTCAAAGCAATAAAAAAATATTGCGCGAACCTTAACACCAATATGCTTGCAGGGGAAGGGAAAATGAGTTTGAGCTAAACATCACAGCAAACGCCAAAACTATTGTGTTCTTATTGAGCGCCTTCTGATTGGTGTGCACTGCGAGAGGCGCTATATAAATTGATAGATACAATACAATTAATGTTATTTCTGGGACCTAGTATATAGCTTTATATTTGTAGTTCTTGGGTATTCTAGAATGGTCTTAGTGAAAGATTATGAATAGCTGAAGACCTACAAGAAAACGATCATGACGATAGGCACCCAGACAGAAGCAATTATAATTAACACCTTTTGTGGTCTGCACTTGTGCACTTCGCAATAAACTGAAGGTAACATTAGGCGACGAGGAAATTCGAACTGTGGGGGATGTGATTTCCAAATGGTTGTTTTGCTTTAGAAATCTTGCTAACCACCACGTGGATAGACTACATTCTGGCTGGATCTGTAACAATGCAAAATGCAATTATCGGCACATCTGAGACGTAATAAATGCAAATTTTGTGAGTATGGATAGATCTACAGTAACTTGGATGAGCAGGTGAAAGGTAGAGAATGTCTTCGTCTGATAGTCACAACCCAGATACGATATCTGAATCGAACCTTGGTTAGTGAAAAACAGACTGAAAGCAGATGATTTTAAATGACATCATACGTAATTTTGAAAGTATAGACTGCATTTGAAGCATGTTGGTTTAGCCCATCAAGGTCTTTTGAAATGTCGGAAATTGTGATTTGTGTTTATATTCGGCTGTTTAAGAGCAAGATGTTAAACAGTTTAGCTTACAGAGACTACTTTGTTATTTAACGTATTCATAGTTAATTTGCACGAACTTGAGTAGTTTGTTTGAGTAGTTTGTTCCTCCGTTGTTGATGAAAACGCCGATCCAAGCCCTGGTAGGGTCAAGCGCCCAATGTCATCTGTCAATACAACTTGTCATACGTCACTTCGAGGAAAGCCAGGGCTGCTCATGAAATCTGTAACTCCACTAATTGACCTTTTAAATGATGTCTAGGCCTAGGAGAAATCTTCCCAGGCTAATTTAAAATACAGCTTGAGCTAAAATTGTAAGGAAAATATTTATAAGCAGATTAAAAAATCAAGGCCAGGTAAATGTAAGCAAAATAATGACAGTTTAAAGCAGAATCAAAATATACATACGGAAATAAAAGAAACTTACGTCAACCACAGCAGTGGTTCAAGTTAGACGGAATCCAAGTCACCGAGCGCTCAATTTCTTCCTCGGTGGATTTTTGCAGACCTTCCAGGCGTGTGTAATGCCAATGTCATCCGTCAGTACAACTTGTCATCTGTCACCTCGGGGAAAGTCAGGGCTGCTCATGAGATCTGTAAGGCTGCTAATTACCCTTTTAAATGATGTCTCTGGACTATATTAATAGACAGCTAAAATTTTAAGGGAAATTTTATAAACAAAATCAAAATTCAAAGCCAGGTAGCCTAACTCTAAGGAAAATAATGACTGTTTAAAGCAGAATCAAAATATACATACGGAAATCAAAGAAACTTACTTCAGCGACAGCAGCGATCCGAGTTAGACCAAGTCTCCCATCGCTCAATTTCTTCCTCGGTGGATTCTTACAGACCATTCTGGCGTGTGTATGGGCGCATCGTAATCTTGTACGACAGAAACCAGACGGTGTAGAAAGCGATCCTTCCAATGTTTGTCTGCTTTTGTGTTCGACGCTGTCGGTTGATTGGCGTTACAGGAGTTTGACGTTCAATTTTGTTAGTCTTCGAGTAAACTAAATGTCGCTTATTATGTATTGTCAGAAATGCCGAATTATTTAAATTTTTTCCTACATTTCGATATTGGAACATAATTCATAACAATGTCAGCAAGTGTAGCTGTGAGTATTTCAAATAAAGTAACCAAGTACAAACGTTCAAGTCGCTATCACAGTACTGCCTAGAAAAGTTGATGCACATAATATCATGTACAAAACACTTGCGCCTTAGTCCAAACAGCGAACAACAAAATATTAGAGAAGTGTCCATTCCCCAAGACAGCCACTAAACAAAGTCGACGATCGAAGAACACTTTGAATCAGGCTTTATGAAGGTTGACCTTGTATTCACAACACATTCTCATCGTGAGAATATAGGTTGTTTGTGTCGTTTGCGTATTTCATCAGTACCGTTTTCACAACTGGATTTAGTGCCTTCTTCAGTTTTCCTATACAGCCGCCAAGCGTAATGTACGTTGGTCTCGATGCAAAACACAAATCATGGCCATGGCCATCGCCATTTCTTTGATGACACAGTAACTCGTAATTTTCCAATGTTCTGGTCAATGCGATCAACACTTTCCCATAAACATGCTATATTTTACAACAACATGTATTTTTCTCGCCGGTACTGGTCAGTGCTTCATCCTGTTGTACAAAACTCTGCTAGTCTACCATACTTGTGTAGTTATAACCTGGGAGCACAAACAGTCAACAATTATCAGTACGGTGAAAAAGTTATCACCGGAGAGCTTGCCAAGAACGCTAGCAGGAAGTTCAGCCGTCAAATCCAGAGCCTCACTGGCACTTTCGAAGCTGTCGTTCGCTCAGATTGTTTACAATTGAAACAATGGCACTATCTTCTTCCGTTGGTCTCCACCTGTAAAAATGTCCCCACTGTCAAAATTATCATCTTCCTCCAACTCATAAAAAATTTCTGTGCTCATTTCCACTCTCTGCATAGTGTAAAGTAAAAAAAAACAGTATTCCTCATGCGAATAGATTAGTTAAACCCAGCTAAATTATATTGTACAATAAAAACAAGAGGCGTAGAGCAACATACACGATAGCGGTAACAAGAATCCTTATTACTACGCGTGCCCTGTGCTCCAATGATGGAAAGCACAACATGCATGTAATTGCATAAATTCTAAACTAAAATCCGTGATTTAAAATAGATACAATGTTTATGCAACATAAGCTAAACTATCTTCCAGTAGCAGCAAATTATAGAAAGATCTCCATTCAAATGAATTTGAAATAAATTTACCGTTTCGTCGCCATCTGTCCAAATTTCTTTTCTTCCGAACTGTTTTTAGAAACCGTCTATGAAGACCGTTAGTCATTAAAATTAACGATTTTTGAGCGCGATATCTGTGAAACTGCTTACAATTGCACGAGCTCATTCAAATTCACTAAATGGCGCTAAAATGCAAGTATGTGCATTATTTTCAAAGACGTTCCAATAATGAAACACTGGGAGGAAAATGATTAAAGGTACATGACAGCTAAGAGTGTTGTCACGAGTACCTTCTGAAGACTCAGGAAAAGCACTTTTAGAGGTGTCCATAATCGGCCTACAATACACAACAATATATAACATCGCTATTATGTTGCAAAGTCCTAAAGACTTTAATACAATAAGCAAGTAAGTCAGACATCTAACTGAGGGACACAATCACCAAATTTACCTATTGTTTCATTGCAAGTTCCGTTGACGCAGTTTAGACAGAGTTGGCACGTTGGTCCCCAACGGCATTGGCTGCACCCAGAACAATCTTCTCCACCGTACAATTCAACGCACAAACAGCTGAAAATCAAAGAATCATCATATATTGAAACGTAACTGCAAATGCACATTGAACCGAGACAGTACTACGTGTTCAGTTAATTTGGAGATGAATGGAATGTAGGTTAGAGACAGGTCTGCAGTTACAATAAAATACAACGTACGGTAGTTTAATAATGACCTCCTTACAAAGTTCACAAGTTCACATTAAAGCCGGGCAACCATTAAGAGACATAAGTAGACTGAAAGAGATCAGTTTTCAGCTTACAGCGACAGAAATTCTCTCTAAGAGAGTTGCGAACATGAGAAGGTAAAGAGTTCCAGATGTAGGGACCGGCAACTGTGAATGAACGCCAAAGACAAGACGTGTATCAGGAACAGCAGATGCTGATCGAAGAGAGAAGCGCTTTTAACAGAGTTGCAAGGTGTGACCAAGGTGTGACCATAAAGGTAAGTAAGATGGCGGATGGTCTGCGCGTGCTCTGTAAATGAGGAGTGCCAGCTGGAAGCGGATACGCTCACAGACAGGAAGCCAGTCTAGAGAACGAAGAGCAGGTGTGATATGGTCTCAGTAAGAGAGTCCAAGACACAGTCTTGCAGTATTCTGGCTAGAGGAAGCAGTGTGTATTCAAGGAGTCCATAGAGTATAGAGTTGCAGTGGTCAAGTCGTGTCAGAATGAGGCAGTGCATCAGTGTTTTCAGTTATGCTTTCAAGAGAAGAGCGAGGCTGTCGGATTCTTCTAAGGTGGAAAAAGCACGCCCTAGAGATACCGTTAGAAGGATTTCTTTATCGTGTGATGGTTTCTTGAGGAGTGGAAACACTAAAACGTGTTTGAAAAGGAGGAGTAAATTACCCATAGATAAGGAGAAGTTGTTTATTTTGGTAATTCTGTTAAAATAAAGGACGAATACTGGACACACGTCAAATATTTCAAAATCTGCGAAAGCATAATATTAAAAAGGTGACAGAATCTAATCGTGTGATCTGCCATACTAATTCTTGTAAATCAATAAAAGCACAACATGCGGATCGTAGCCAGAAGATATTCAAGTAGACTATATCTGACAATTGGAGAGTTAAACTAATTATCCTCCTGTACTTCCAGATACTAACTTAAGCAAGGCTTAGAGGTAGGCTACTTGGTGTAGATTTTTATTACAGTTATGTTATGAAAGTATTATATGCCACATTATATAAAGCTATGTTATTTTATACTTACACATTTGGACCAACACACGAGCCACGATTGCTGCAGTTATTTCTTTCGTAACAAGAAACCCCAGAACAGTCAGAGTTAATGTATCCTTCATTACACCGACATGTATCCGGTCCAACGCATTCCCCTCTGCCCAAGCAGTCGCTCACTTGGGCACAAGAGGGCTGAAAACAATCGCTTCCTAACCATCCTCCATCACATTGACAGACCTCTGGGAATACGCATATTCCATGTCCAGAGCAACCAGACACTGTGTCACAGCTTGATTCAGACTCATTCAGATACGGTTCGTATTGAACAATGCCCAGCGCTGAATCAATGCTTCCGTCATATATTCTCTGAGCAATAATACTACTATTCGTTGATCCCCACCAATTGAACGTACAGTTTTCAGTCAGATTTTTAGCGAATCCCGCTCTCAGTGTGTAAACATTTTGCTGAATAGTAAAGATGTTGTAGTTGATATTAAGTCGGTTATACTCTGCATAGATAAGTGAATCGGTAGGAAAATTGCCGAGGAACAAATTGGATGAAACACTGAAAAACGGAAATTGTGATTCCTCTAATGGTTGTATTACTGTGGAAATAAAACTAGCGACGTATTTTCCGCCATTCTCCTGTAGGATATTTCTAGCAAAACTGAAATTTCCAATCACACTGCTAACATTGCTATCTCCAGATATATGGAGTCTAACTGAAGAGGAGTCTGTTTGAAAGTTGTTCCAAAGGAATGTGTTGTTTTCGATCAATGTCACCGAATAGATCAAGTTCTCAATCTGTAATGCAGTCCTAGAAATGCGAGAAAAAGTGTTTCCACTTATTGTAATTGCGCAAAGAGGTTGATTGTAACTGGCATGTCGAATGTTCAATGCGGAAGATGAGAGATTATCAAAGTAGTTGTCTTGAATAAATACATTTCCCCAATCTAAATTAGCGATGTAGAGACCTGATGCGCCATTATCACAGCAGCCAGATCGGAAATAACCATACACAGTGTTTCCAGACAGCGTCATATTGCTGCCAAAGGCCAACTCCGCCCAAATTGCCAAATTGTTACTAATAAATGTTGAGTTTTCAACTGTTAGGTAAGTAGCGCCTAACCGTGCACCGGTAAAAGCAATTCCCCAGTCATTGTCTGAAAACTTGCTGTCTACAATTCTTACTGCAGCGAAGTCAAGATTTGAGTGCACTCCTCTGTTACTTGAGTTAAAAACTGAACTTTGAACAATAACGTGTGATTCAGTGGCTGGAAATTCAGACCATCTCTCAACTGTCAACGCGTAAGAAGTGGCCGAAAATGTTGAATTACTGACAGTAATGTTGCTACCGCGAACTATCAAGCCTGCGGTTGTGTTTCGCAAGATGATTCCAGATATACCAATAATTGGCGCAACGACTAAGGCACCATTTTGATTGTATTCAATAACAATATTAGACAAATTGGCAACGATCGCTAAAAGACATAACACCCACACAAATTAATACATTTGATTTAAAATAGTCATTCGAATCCACTCAATATATTTTATATTTAACAAGACTATCTGAATATATATATATAATCCAATCTAATCTGATTTCATATATGCTTATCTCACCTGATCTAATCTACTGCCTTCTATAGCGCCGTAAGCATAGGTCGAATGTTAATTTGATGTAGCATGTTTTACGGTTCTCTAACGCAATTCGTTGCATCCAGTCAGAGATTATAAGGATTCTGATTTTCTTTATATCAAAATCAAATCAATCAAAACTCTTTTATTGAAGCCAAAATAAAAAACACATAACATTTCAACATAAAGTATCAGGATTGGCCGCAAGAGGAGTCCCAAAAGGGATCAAGATCCCGCTAACTAGGGACACCTAGAACAACATTTCAGAAATCTGAATTAGTTAAATCCTTGATAAACAGTGCAACTTCAAGTTTCGCACAGCAATGCAAATAGTACATATTACACAGTAAATGATTAACTCGATTCAGAACACTATGACATTTGCGACCAAACAAATGCGACACCAATCGATCTACCTAGCATTTATTGTACATGTAAGTATTTTTCTAATCTGACATATATTATTTTGTAACTTACAGATAAGATTGATGCATGCATGCAACGCATCACATAGAGATAAAATGCAAATGTTTTTTAACATACATGATATATCTGATGACGATGACAGACTTATGACAATGCTGTTCCACCGAAGAAAGTTCCCTGTGACATCATAAACTGTCGTGAAAATAATTGGCGACTCCGCGGTGCCTTCAAGAATCAGATTCCCTGAAACAACATTCAGCTGTCTGTTTAAATGCTCAAGGGCATACACTTTTCTTCTGTAAATTCTAGTATGATGAAGGATCTCCTTGTATATTGGGCGAGCACAGTCCGTATACGACCTGAATCAGGCAGCTGAGGCAGAGTATCTCGCTCGATATGTCCATTGACAGTCTATTCAATGTCTTCATCCATCTCTCTCTCTCTCTCTCTCTCTCTCTCTCTCTCTCTCTCTCTCTCTCTCTCTCTCTCTCTCTCTCTGTCACTATCTGACAACACTCTTTCTACTTACATCTTAAGCTAGGTTGTCCGCCACCCACGGCTGCGGTTCGGGTCTCAATTGGTCGCTATCTTTCAAAATTTTCAAATGGTAGGCCTACACCAAAATAGAGGTTCATTCTTTTTTAGAGAGCAGCATCTGTGTCTCATTGAAGAAACCCTGTTTGGTAAACTACAGTCAATTAACTACTTCCCCAGAAGGGTCGTGCTTCTTCTATTGATGGGTTAGAAGTAAGATTTGGTGTAATCCATCACTCGGTAAGTTATCATTTGCCTTGAGATTGTGGTCTTGTCTATCTCTCGATTCGGACTGCGCTGTAAAGTAATACTCATCAAACCACTCAGCTGACTTGTCCAATAAAGCTTTGTATTCTCCTTTCCTCACAACTTCTTTAGTTTCCATAATGCTCCAGTCTCTCTAGCAATGCCATATACTACAGCAGTTTACTTCCTTATATAATTGTTTATTTGCTCAACCAAGCTGTGTACTACATGTGCGTCATCACATTTATTAATACCTGCAATTTTAGTTAAGATTTTAACAATTAGCCAATCTTGGGTGACGCTCTAAAGGTCCCACAAATATATTCCATGTGGCGTATAATTATATATATATATATATATTGTATTATATATGCGCTCATCAAATAATACAATAGACTCGCGCACATAATTATTATTATAGTCTAATGTAAGTATAGACAAGACTACGATTGCGACGACATTCCCTGCTCAGACCCACACTATGTAGTTCGAGATATTGTACACAGCGGACCATGTTAACTTCATCTGCATAATTATGTTCACTTTACCAAAAGGTCTTATAAAGGTCACACTTATCGTTTAGCCCTGCAGTTTCCCTTCGCTCTTTCTTTCTGCCGCCGTTGTCAATATATGTCGTGAAATTTCTTCTATATCATCCATATCAATTTTTCTCTGATACTGCGCTCATGAATAGTCAGTTATTAATGGTAGCAAAGTTTTCATGTAGTCAGCCATTATGCGCTGAATTAAATGACGACAGCATCATTCTTCTTCTTCTTCTGGTTCTCTGCCTCTTAGGCAGGTTAAAATGTCCGACGTCGCCACTCCTATCACTGTTGGGCCTCTTCTTTCAGCTTTCTCTATCCGTTTGTCATCATTCAATCCAGCATCATCTGTCTTGGTCTTCCTCTCGTCTTCCTCCTCTCCATTTTTCCTTCAATGACCGTTCTTAGTAGTGAGTCTCCTCTCAGCGTGTGTCCGATCCAAGTCCTTTGTCTCTCTCTCTCTTATTTATATACGTTCCGTCCAGCTGATTTTTCCACTCTTCTCTATGTCCACATTTCGAAAGTTTCCAGTCTTCTTATATCCGCTTTTCCCATTGTCCATGTCTCTGATCCATATAGCAGGACACTAAATACCAGTGTCTTCATCATTCTTCAGATTCCTTTTAGTTTTCCTCTGAGTAGTTATCTCCAGTTTCAGAATGCCTCCTTTCCTATTGCTGTCCTTCTTTAAATTTGTCTTTTAAATTCATGTACGGTATTAACAAAACCTCAATAATTAATTAATCATAAGTGACATAGGAGAAGATAATGAACTACTAAACCTCTAACTACGATTCCTCGTCCCTCCTTGAATTTCAGCACAACTCCTTCTTCTATTATTAACGTTGTTCCTCGTCTGAAATAAATGTTGGATTATTAATCAAATCAATTGCGTTTTCTTAATTAAAAAATCTATCTTTCCTTAGATTCATTCTGTACAATGCAAGGAACATCATAAAATTATAGCACTTGCGTGGAAACGGGCCTTTGATAATAGCTACGGTTCATATTTCTGCTGTTAAAACGTGCAAAACACATTTTTGAAACGTGTGAATGTGTTTCTAGCAACTAGGAAACACATGACATTAGGTGGGATAGAATATTCTAGTGTTTAATAATAACTACATGAACAAAGTAACACTTCCCGCCTTTTAAGAATACTCAATTGTTGTCAATAGGCAGCAAATTAATAATTATTGAAGAAGAGCTGAACAGTCGTATGATAATATTGAAATTCACGCAGAAGCCATTTACCTTTTTGACCTTTAGGTCGATGACAGATGCAAGGGCTTTAAAACTATATTTATATACTTATTATTATTTTTTTTATTAGTAGTCAGTTTTGAACTTCCAAGTGAAAATTGGGCCACATGTTGAAATCCACTTAAAATTTTCTGAATAATGTTCTTTAAATCGGATGAAAACCGACCGAAGCAGCAATATGCTCAAAGTAGGTCTACTTACTTTACGAAGATGCTTCTTTCCACTACGTATGGTTCGTTTTGAGAATGCAATCTTACAGTCGAAAGAACATCACCTCCGATTCCATTCTCAAAGAAATAGTCCTGATCGGTAGGTATTGGCACTAGTGTCATATTTTCAGAAGACGTGATAAAAGGCCAAATGTTGACAGGCCTGCGATCCATGTCGTTGTAAAAGCAGTAAATGCTGAAATTTCAAATTAAAGCTCATGCAAATGAAGTAATTTTATGCTCACACCTAGCACTTTAATAAATCTGCTTTCATGTCCTACTTAGGCTACTTTGTTCATAATTCTTCCAAATACCTGACTAGTTTAATCTAACCTATTTTAATGACTTCTTTGGTGTCATTATTCTAATACACACGGAACCGGTCGATGATAACTTGAAGTGAAATCGTAGTTACAAACCATCCGTTGTAGAAGCCTGATGAAAATCCGAAATGTTAGATAAATCAGAAATCAGCCTATGATTGGTGATCAAATATAAAGCATAAGCTTACATAACTAGACGAATCTTAAAGTTAGACCTCAGTGAAATT
This sequence comes from Aporrectodea caliginosa, assembly GCA_020284085.1. NCBI lineage: Eukaryota > Metazoa > Annelida > Clitellata > Crassiclitellata > Lumbricidae > Aporrectodea > Aporrectodea caliginosa. The sequence continues at coordinate 45,473 of JACEVL010001173.1, forward strand.
TTAGATGAACTGATAGAATGAGACATTGTATTCCAAATATTGATCCAGGTACCGAAAAAACCCAAGAGTTCAACACTGTTCCGGTCCTATTGATCAAACTTAGTCTCACCTTTTTATTATATCAGAATAGTTTCCTCTGTTCCAGATATTCATGGAAATATCCAATAGTTCATCATCATCTTGTCTCGATGCATCGTAATATATTTCGAAATTCCCCGGATTACTGAGTACGTTATTGGTGATGACAAGCGTTGTTTGTGCCCCAACATAGATGGTATAACCATCATTGTAAAACGTGTTGTCGATAAAGACATTCCCAGTAATGTTGATCATTGAGTAATAGGTTTCGATGCTCATGGCACGACTCACATAGTTATATTTAAGTGCGTTACCATGAAACTGTAATAACATCAATGATTATTATTATTTATCGTCAGAAGTCAGTCTATACCCAATTTAATATGACGCTCTATATTATTATTATTATTAAAAGTTTTTAAACGCCCTCAAGGTCATACAGAAATGAGAATCTGAGGCGCGGTTAGTCAGTCGCCAGGTAAAGAGACGGATGGCTTACACGACTGCATGAGCATAAATAGGCGTTCTTTTACACGGTGGAGCCTAATATCAAATGTAGCCTACTTGCTACGGCGTCTACAGCCGATTTGTTTTGGCCCCGGCAGAGAAGCAGCGACAGAACTCTCTGAAGTGACCTCGACCGTCAAATGACGGGTGGCCCTTCGGTCTATCGACCAGCAGCCGACGAATAGGCCTACCTGTTCCACGAAAACGGAGAAAAAGGGTTTCTTGACGCTGCGCCATATACCACCAATAAGGGACCCCTGGGTGGCACTGTTATCGCTTATCGCGTGCGCTGCTGGCTGTCGGCGTTCTGTAGAAACGACGACACTTTACCCATGAAGTCTGAACATGGTGTTATCCTCTGCCCCTCGCTCCCCTGCCCGAGGGGCAGGGGAGCGAGTGGCCCCCGGCGGCAAAATAGGGTTGAAGAAAATTAGAAAAAGAGTGAAGGTTGGATAAAAATGAAAAAGTAGGAGAGAAAGAACGAAAAATAGGAAAAGAAGGAAGGAAAGACAGAAACCGTCACTTTGGTCACTTTGGTCAAGTCGACGTGGCTTCCGTTGATCGTTAGACCTTCTGCCTTAAGCTTCCGTTAGGGGCAGCATGCCTCTAAGAGGTCTACGTTAAACAATAAACAGAATTGCAGAAAAGAAAGCGGTTTTTTGTAATGCTTACTAAATATGAGCATATTATATTATTATCTATTATTCAGACAATCCAGTAAATGAAAATAATACATTGTTTAATTTGATTGTTTTTGGAACCGAAACCTCTACTGCGTATTATAATAGTAAGCAGTGTTTACACCTTTACTGTACAACGGAATAACTGTCATTGTTAATTCGAATTGCAGGAATGTTGCACAACGGTGTGACGAACTTGACGCAGATCGTCTGGATTGTAAAATTCGAAGTCTTCGATGTTATTTTCGGAGTTAAGAGGAAATTACAGGCACATTCAAAATTATGTGGCCAAGGGCGGCATTTTGGATCCTCGCCCCGGGCGGCATTTCATCTCAGTACCCCACACCCTGGTATCTGTTGGACCTATGCTCTGGAATGACCTTCCCTCTACCATTCGATCTGTGATCTTAACTGGGGGTATTGCGGCCTCTTCTCGTTCTCCTAAGACGTTTCTTTTTTCGCAGGGCTCTTCGCACTGGAAGCGCTTCTGAATTGGTATTACTGTGAGAGGCGCTTTATACATTTCTAAATACAATACAATACAATACAATACAATACAATATTGGCAGGTTTTGTAAATGACTCTTGTACAGTCTTGTCATGAACATTTGTTCTCAAAAGTGGAATAATTATATTAGGCCTAATTACATATTGAAAGTTAATAGAAAATTTTATATTTTCCACAGCCAAACAGTATCTCAAATCTTACCTCAAGTGATTCAGTATTAGTCCAGAAAATTGTATAGAAGCCTGTGTTGTTTTCAAACAAGTTGTTCGATACCATAGCGCAGCAGTCACGTAGTTCTAACAGTGCATAGTAATAATTTCCTTGATGATGATGAAAGATATTGTCGTGTATATTGCAAATAAGTTGATTTCCAGAGCAGTAAACAGCTTGGTAATCTCTGTTGCCAAAGAGCTCAGAGTATCGTATAGTAGCCGAGTTATTCTGTCCGTAGTAATTGGGGCTCAGTTCGATATAAATACCTAGAGAGTTGTTGGCAACAGTACTGTTAGAAATTGTAACATTAGTCACACCTTGCACATAATGCCCCGTTCTCCATTGTTACTCACGTTACAACTCTCGATGTGGATATTAGAGAAAATTGTGTTACTAGAAGTTTGAAACGAAATTCCGTGTGATCCACTCAATGAAACTGTAGTATTAGTTATGAAAAAGTGTCCAGATGCATATCCTCCATTGTAAAAGATGCCAATGCCCTTTGCCCTCTCCACGATAACATTGTCCAACGTTGGAGCGCGTCCTCTGATTGATATACCAGTATTTGCCTTGTATATGCTCACGTAACGAAGAACAGACTGAGGTCCAGAGTCAGAGTAGTCATCTGAAATAATTTTGGTGACAAACACAAACATCATGTGAGAAATTACACTGACAAACAGCAAGCAATCTATTTTCATGCCTTGCTATTAGATCTAATTGGCACTGATGAGTAGCTGTAGGCTACAAGCACATTATCTTGAAAGACAGTTGACAACTCGTATTATTCGGAAAAAATTGTCACTGAAAATACCAACATCATAATTTTCTTTCAAGAAGACATAGCCTACCGAATTAATTTAATGCTTTGGTCCTCTTAACAGCACTATTGTACGTAACACTATTATACATGTATAGGAAATTCAATGAGATACCTGTCACTGCTCTCTTTCGCCGAGTCGATGAAGACAGAAGACGGAAGTTTAAAGCACTGCTATTGTATTCGTGCTCTGTACCATTGATCCTGGTTAGTACAAGACGTTGTGTGCTGTCGTTTTGTGTCTGCAGTGCCATAAAACTACCAGGAACATTGAACGACTCAAATGATATGTAACCGGACTGGAAAAGGTCATGTCGAATAAAAAACGACGCATCCTCTTTGAACGTACTCGGGCTAGTAGGGTTTGCTGCAGGCTCCAGAATAATATCCTTGGTTCCAGTGTGTCTCATGAACCAACCTGGTTTCCCGACTGACATAAGAGAAACGCAATCTGCACTTTGTCCGCTAGCCAGGCAAGGAATTTTAACACTAAACAAATTAGATAGTTCGTCAAGTGCATGAGCCACCAATGTCAGTCTATTGTCTTGCAAATACGTTAAATATCCACCTAATCGGCTTTCAATGCTGTAAGTTCCTCCTAAAAAACAAAATTAAATTTCAGTGGCTTACCTACAGGCAATTTGGTTATCATAGTATGCCATAGTTGATGCTAACTTAGGCTTCGATTTTAAGTAAAATATGAAAGTAGACCTATTGCTTTACATTTTGTTAATAGACATGTATACTATTGCATAGGGCCCAGTTGAAAAACACAGGCTGCACTTATCGGTAGGTAATTTGGAACTCTTGCCTTTTATGAAACTAAAGCAATGCAGATTTTTAGGCTTTTAAAGATTCGCCTATTAAAATTAAACTGGTCAAATGTCAATGTATCCATGTACAAAGCATTAAATTGCATTAATCAACATAAATTATAAACTATTTTAAGCAGACGAAAGAGCATCTCAATTTCGACGACTGGCTTTCGTTTTGTTTCCGACATTGTCTAATTGACTGCACTGTAATTGTAATTCATAGTCCTTTCATCTAGGCTCTCTGCTTAATTCCAAAAACATAGACGTCTTCTAAGCACTAGCCTATCACTAAATACTGAAACCAAATACATTCTCACGTGATATAGCAGCAGCTGGTGGCAAGCATGAAATTTTCGCGAGTTTACGCTCGTAGTATCCGTCTTCGACGCTGCAGTCAGTAACGGAAAATGGGACTTCATTGCACCAAAGTGAAAGACGCCGCCCAGGGTCATTACAAGGTGGAATTGTATACACCTGTTCCGGAATCGCAGTAGTGAAGTTCGAATCACTTGGAACGACGACGGGAGTCGTTAATGTGCTAATTATAAACAACAGAATCCAGTACAATACAAGTAATAAAACATTTGCTATGCCCGGGAAGACAAAAGTAGCTTAAATAGTAAAACCACACAGGAGTCGTATTTGTTAATGTTGTTACTTTATAGCCTATCTGAATAAGTAAATCGTACTTCTGACAACTTCGTGTTAATTATGTTTTACCTGCAGTCGTACTCGGAAACTTCATTTGAGCCATCGTAACCAGCCTGCTTACACAGCACATCAGCTGCTTTCTTCATTTCAGCCGCATTGCCATTGTACTCAACAGCTTTCCATTCTGATCTGTAGAGGATTTCCCACCAGTCTGTATCATGATGGCGGACTTCATCTTCGGCAACAACAAACAATCACGATGAGATTAATTAAAAGTAGGACTGGGCATTTAACGCTTTATTAACGTGATTAATGCGTTATTTAATTAACGCGAATATATTTTTTAACGCAGTTAACGCTATTGTCACTGCGCCCAATTATTTTTAATAAATGCGTTAAAGCAATTCTTGAAAAAACAGCTATTACATCTGGGTTGAATTTGTCGAACGTAACAGAAAATAAGTTGGAGAATGATGGGGAAAAATTAAGAGCCAAATTTGTTTTAAACTTAATGCTGTGGATAATAAGACAGGACTTATTACCAGTTGCTAGGTTTAGATATTCGTTTATGGTTGAAGGTTAACTTGAATAATACTGTGCTCCTTTAATACATAATTAACCTGTGAAGGACTCTTAAATTAAATTGCCAATAGACTTCTTCTACAAAATATAACCGAAGCCCAGCAAAAGCCTATCGGTAAAGAGCCAAAGGATCAAATCTATGCAACCTCTTTATAAACGTGTAGACTTAAACTCTCAACTTTATTAACTTATTTAGCTTAATTAATTATTACCTTCACTTAATGATCCGAATAAAATGAGAGACATGAACCCCTACCAGAGAATGGTTGCTGCAGACTGATTCCTTTCCAGTAGCCGCTGTTGTCAGATGGTTGCATTGCAATCCACGCACTCTCATTCCCAAGTGCAATTAGTCGACCTGCACAATTATTGTCTTAGACTTTGCGAAAAATGACGACGAAGATTAAGATACATGTTCACAAAATGCACGAAATACAATCCCACGTTAAGAATATCGCCGTCTTAATATACTACCTGTAACTATTGAGTTCCTTCTCAACATCCCGAGGAAACAGGGTTCGCTACGATCTCCGCCATCTAGCGATTCCAATTTTACTGCGGCAGAACCAACTGAATCACCCCGCCACATGTGCTTATCTTAAATGCGATGCGGTCTCTGACGCAGAGTACCTGATTTGCATCACACGAAATCTTAGTCTCACTGAATTTGGAGCTAATGTCAAACACTTACAGTTGCCAGTGGCGTAACAAAGGATTCCAACGCCCGGGGGCAAAAGTTGATGTCTGCGCCCCTGTTTAGCTTTTTGGTTGACTTTTAATCGTTCTTGACATAGTACTGTGTAGTGCGTAACACTGAAAGCTAATTTTGCGCCCCCTTTGTTGCGCCCTGGGGCGGCTGCCCCCCTCTACCTCTTCGTCACGCCAATGACAGTTGCATACGAAAGACGTTCCAGCGGGCCAAGCAACTTTGAAACAACCGCTTAACTTTGCATTTGTTTCTTAGTCGTAATCGTAATCGTAAATTCCAAATGTCTAAAGCGGTACTTTAAAGCAAAGTGCATAGCACCAGTTTTCAGGAGCGCTGTGTCGTATCAAAGGGGTTGAGTTGTTCAGAGATCGATCGATGTCCATTGAAAGTCAGAAATCGATTGCTAGACAGACCAGAGAGAGGCAGAGCAGCTGTTATGGAGGGTTTCGTTAAGGACGAGAGAGCTTGGCAGGCAGAGATCGGATGGATTAGGGCATAATTTTGGAAGAGGATAGACTTCAATTTGTAGTGGAAAGCCTGTGGGATGATGAGTAGAGAAGCATAAGACAGATGACGGTCAGTGAGAGGTAGTTTTGGTGGAGGAACTGAGAATATGCAGAATCAAGCGGAAGTTCGCTCCAGAGTTGAGGTGCAGTGTGGGATATGGATCGGTTGGAGAACTTGATGCGAGTAGTGACTGGGGACGAGAGAGAGAGAGAGAGAGAGAGAGAGAGAGAGAGAGAGAGAGAGAGAGAGAGAGAGAGAGAGAGATTTAATTATGAACGCGTAGACCGAGGCGGTTGGATGGTAAAGAGTTCGCGGAGACCTCTGTACATTGGCAGTAAGTGTTGTAGTGAGTTGTAGGTTGGCGATAGGACTTTGCAGTGGATGCGCTCAAGGATTTTCACCCAGTGGAGTGATTTAAGAACGGGAGTGATATGGTGATGTTTGGTGACCTGGTGACAGCTCGAGAGAGAGAATTTTGAATGAGTTTGGACGCTTAATTTTGGTGGATTAGAGGTTGAGGAAAAGGAAATTACGGCAATGGAGGTAACGATAGTGAATGCAATATGCTGTAAATCAAGTATGGGTGGAATGCGGCGGATGTCACGAATATGGATGAAGCAGGTGCGCGAGAGGATGAAGATGTGATTAGAGATGGATAGATGTGGATCAAAGGTAACGCCAAGATTGCGCACAGGTGAGTCGGAGGTGAAAGAGATATGAAGAGTTGGTGGGTAGGTGCAACAGCAACAGCTTGCATACGTAATTGATTCAATGAAACCCACTAAATTTTGAAGACATGATTTATTAGAATTGTTGATAAGTTTTATGTTAGAAATGTGCAATACAAATTTGCAATCAAACTGAATCGCTGACAAGAGTAGGCTACATACCTTCGACCGTAATGCCTCCTTGTTTGAAAATCAGCTGGACACCATCTTCTATGAACAGTGTTTTGCCAAAAGGCACAATAATATCTTCTTCCACAATAAAAGGCCGTCCTTGATTTCTCAGTGTTACGTTCTCAGTTAATCTGCCACCTATTTCATATCCAGAACCTCGGAAGAAGCCAGACTCAACGTTTCCAAGAACAGTTCTATTGATGTCATTAAACCATGGCGAAACTTCAACTGAAGCAAGTGAAGAATCGTCCAGCTGGTCCATTACTCTTGCTGTGATTTCTGCATATGACGATAGATTCCAGAAATTTCCGGTGGCATATAAAGTCAAGTCATTCGTATTTGGAACCGATGTGCGGTAATCGTAGTCTGCCTCTGGATTTAAAAATGCGTTTCTTGTCACATAGAGACCAGGACAATTTGAAGATACGACATAACTGACAGTATTGTTAACAAAAGTATTTTCAGAAAGTCTAATGGAGGCATTGTAATCTGAACAGCTCAAAGACACAACAGTTGAATTAACGAAACCAAAGTAATCTCTGAACTCATTATTGGAAATCCATATAGCATCGTTTAAATCAGCTGGAGAATCAACAAAGCCACCATAAAGATCTAACAGTTCAATGCTAATGGCAGCAGTATCAGTAGCACTAGCATAGAAATTGTTTTCTGAAATCCTCAGTGATTTCGGATACCTCACATTCATATAAACTCCAGTTGAATCAACAATATTTTCTTCGAAGTGGATTGAAGTACTTAGTCTGGACGACCACCAATAGTATTCGTCTACGGAAAAACTCCTGAATGTACAACGGAAAGAATTTCGTCTGATGTTCAAATAATTTAACGTAGAGCCATCGTTTTGATATAGCCACACATACAGACAGTCAGAGGAGGCCGAAGAAAAGTTGTTTCCTTCTGCAGTCAGATTCTGAAAACAGTTAGATCTTACTTAGATATACATGTAGCAGTATGACTTGCACAATATAAAAATATTAGAAAAGTTTACTGACAAAGGTCAGCAAAATTCATTATTCTTTATGATATAATACACAGTTTCTTGCATTGCCAAGAGCCCAGATCAAATCAAATCAAATCAAATTTATTCGAATCGATTCCATGAACAGTGAGTACAATGTACACGTGTGAATACAGTTAATAACAGTTTACATTTCGTAAGCGCCATTAATAAGAAACAAAAATTGAAGAGGTTATTGTCTAACAGGTTAGGTAATAAAAATCGATTCGTGGGGAGAAGAAGCCCAATGGGCTTATCTAGTCTTCCCCACTATGATGGAACAAAATGATAGAACTAGAAAGGAAACATGTGTCAGTTCAATTAACATAGGATGAGAAATAGGCATGGCAGCAGTAAAATCAACGTCAGTTAAGTAAGTGTTTTTATAGGCCTGTTTGAAGGAGTTGAGCGACCTCTGATTACGGATGCCACGGTCAATGGAGTTCCATAGTTTAGGCCCAGTTATTCTAGCAGAAAATTGTCTAACATTAGTTTTACAGATTGCAGAGCGAAGATTAAACCGAGATCTAGTGTTGTAACCGTGGACAGAAGCATTAGTGGAGAAATAACAATTAAATATACTGGGTAAAGTTTGGCTCTGATGTCGGTACATGAAGATAGCAAGTTGGAGTTTATGTAGGTCAAAGATAGTTAATAAGTTTAAACTGTTAAACAGACTAGAGGTCTTTGCCAAGTAGTGTACACCAGCTATGATTCTTACAACCCTTTCTTCAATCAATCAATCAATCAATGAAACTTAATATAGCGCCCCTTCAAGATATCTACTCAGAGGCGCTGGAGTTTATTTTTTTGGAGTAAATGTATAGGTTGGAGTGGAGTTTTGTATCCACCTGCCCATATTATAGCACCATAATTAAGGTAGGGTAAAATGAAAGTATTATATAAAGTACGGAGAGTATTAGAGGGAAGAGTAGTTTTAAGTCTTCTAATAACCCCTATAATAGACTTGGCTATCTTATTTTTAACTAAGTTGATGTTCAGATTCTGAAAACAGTTAGATCTTACTTAGATATACATGTAGCAGTATGACTTGCACAATATAAAAATATTAGAAAAGTTTACTGACAAAGGTCAGCAAAATTCATTATTCTTTATGATATAATACATAGTTTCTTGCATTGCCAAGAGCCCAGATGACTGTGAACAATCAACATGCCTGCTGATATGCGCATACCATGTATGCACCACTGTATCGTAATAGGTAGCCTATTACGATACAAGATTTTGTCTAGAATGCGCCTTAGTCAGATATAAGATTTTTCTTAATCCAGGTTATTATGATGAAGATGAGTTTGGGAGATGTTTTAGTCCTTTTGATAACCTCCTGAACTTGACAAAATAAATATGCAAGCGGGAGATCCGTCAGTATAGGGCATATATACTCAGATTTCTAGCAGCCGCATTGTATGAAATTTACCATATCTGTGATGTGCATGTTCCAACCAGTGGCGGTGCCAGGATTTCAGGTTTAGGGGCTAAAGCTCCAAGCCCTTCCCTTTCTCCCCTCCATCCCTTTTCTCCATTTCCTTCCCTTCCCGGACTTTCCTACCATCACCCTCTTCCATAACACTCCCTTTTCTCCCCCCTGTTTTCCCTTCCTCAACCCCCTCCGTGTCCCTTCCTTTCCTCCTACAACGCCCTCCACCTCTGCTGCGAAGCGGCACCCCTTTGAAGCGGGGCTTCGGGGTTTCCCCGGAATAATTTTTCAGGTTCCAGATGCCTGTATGTGGGTTTTAGCACACATCCGGTGATAAAACGGCATTAGCATGTCGTTGTCAGTTTTGAGCATTCACGTTCAAGCGTTTGTTTCCTAGGTCCTACTGTTGATCACAGCGCAGAGGCAGTCTACTGTCACTCATGCTAAATTTGTCAGTTACTTTTTCCCATGGCACAGCTGATACGTCCAACAACTCTCTTTCAATCGGTAGTATGGAAATGTTGCGCAATCTATCGCGTGACATCGTGATTCGCAGCTATGATTTGAAACGCTTCATGACAGAAAATGATCGCTCACTTTCGGCACTTGTGACTAGGACAGTGATAGCAGCGATCTGTAGCATGCGCAAAATCTCTTCAAAGCCTGCCCTGAAACTTTACTGGCACTTTTTGACGTTGGCGCAGCATTTGACACTGTGGACCATGAGATACTTTTGAACGGTTCAAATATCTTTGGCCTGTCTGGAACTTTTCTTTGTTATTTGAGATCGTTCCTCAGGAGCTATTCCTTCTGTGTTGGCAATGGGTCAACTAGGTCCCCATGGGTCCCCGCCCTCACGGGTAACTCAGGGCTCCGTTTTGGGCCCCGTCCTCTGCTTTATCTACACTTCCGACCTTGTTTCGCTTCTTGCTTCCTATTCTGCACTGGTCCAGCTATATGATGTCCAGGCTTACTTGCATTGCTCTACCTCTGACGCTATTGCGACCACTCGGGTTATGTACTCGATCATGGGAGCCCTTGAGACCTGGATGTCGTCTAACCGTCGCTCCAAAGAAACTTTTTAATTCACGCTAATTTAATTCATTAGCGTGATAGGCAGCCTGTCAGCAGGGCCGGCGCCAGAGTATTTGGCGCCCTAGGCGAACCTGTCGCACTGCGCCCCCGTAAGAAGCTTCTCTCATTATTAGCCGCTGCAGAAACTGGAAGTGTCAAGAAGACGTCAAATGGAATAAATATGCGGTTTCTTGTTATATTATTTAAACCTAGTACAGCAGTGTTAGCACTATTCAAAACTATATTTCAGATCTAGTAGGCCTATTTCAATGCTTGCACACATATTTCGCCAAACTTTTTATTGACCTCGATCATCGAGACCGTTATCTTTAGTGTCTGGTTTGTACTAGCACTGGATTTTTGTGTGAAACGAATTATGTTTTTAACAAAAATTGATTACATTTTCAATGAAAAACAGGGTTTCGGTAAAACAGGAAAACCCAGGCGAAAACATAGGGTCTCCTGGAAAAACCCCATTTTAGAAGTTCGGATTAAAAACCAAGATCTTGGGAAAACCGAAGGAGTAGTAACACTGCTGATAGCGGCCTCAGTTTCATTTCAAATATTATGTCGCTAGCCTAGTAGGCAACTTAAATTTGCGATAGTTAAGGGCATAAGTTATGTAAAAGAAAGTAGGAGTAGTAGTTTCAGTTTAATGACACAGCGTGATAACAAAGATCATCGTCGCCCTCCTCCTTTGACCAGGCTTGGGACTGGCACTGCCAAAGTATACGAGCAGTGGCGGAGTTTGTAAAAGAAAGTAGTAGTTTCCGTTTAACGACACTGTGTGACAACAAAGATTATTAGTCCTCCTCCTTTGACCGGAGCTTGGGACTGGCACTTCCTGAGTGCAAGCAGTGGCCGGAGTATGTACATATGTACATATGTACATATGGGGGGTGCAGTGGCGCGTTGGATAACATCTGGCGAAGAGTTCGAGAGAGAGGTTACCGAGTTCGAGCCCTTTCGTTAGGGGCGGATTTGCTTTTAGTAGGCTGCTATTGGGCGCCGTGTATTAGCAGGCTGTCTGTTCTGTTAGTAGTTAACTACAAGTTAAGATTGTTTCAATTGCATGTACATGTAATACAGCGCAGTGTTTGTTTCGTCAGGCGCTTATTAAAGAAAAGATATTATTATTATTATTATTATTATTATTATTATTATAAGAAACCCCTTCTGCTTTACTTGTATGGCGAATATTTCGCGTGAAAACAGTGTGCAATTATTTCGATGAAGTAATAAAGGATCGGTCGTCTGCTTCCTCTTATAGTGAGAATATTACACTTAAAAGAGGTGTGTAATTATTTTTAACAGTTCTGACCGTTCCGATGGCATGATACAGTAAAATAGTTGCATTAATTACTCATACGGTAGTTCTAATTCGACTGAACGACAGTTTATGGCATCAAAGGCCGTTGTCGTCGACCTCCTCCTTATTCTTATCTTGGGACTGGCAATGGCATACCACAGTAGGCTACGGGCTGTAGCAGAGTGTTGTCATCAGTTGAATGTCAGAGTGCTAGAATGTAAGAGATGAATGCAAAGCGTGTAACTAATCCATTGGTACGTTGTTCGATGCTAGAAGTCAAGTGAAAAATGTTTCTCTATCCATAATTATTATGCAGAGTATGTATAATAATAATAATAATAATAGATACAGGGTATAAATATATATACATGAATATATACGTATATATACTGTACGCGTTTAATTGGTATATGTATATGTACGTGTAGGCCTCTGTTTGCGTTTGTTAGTGTGTGCGTGCGCAAGTGTGTATCTGTGTATGTGTGTGTGTGTATGTGTGTGTATGTGTGTTTGTGTATGTGTCTTTGTCTGCGTCAGTGTGTTGTGTGTGCGGGTGTGTTTGTGTGTTGGTGTGTGTATGTGTGTATGTGCACGTGTGTGTGTGTTACATGTGCGTGTAATGTGTGTGTGTATGTGTTGGTGTGTGTATGTGTGTGTATGTGTGTGTGTGTGTGTGTGTGTGTGTGTGTGTGTGTGTGTGTGTGTGTGTGTGTGTGTGTGTGTGTGTGTGTGTGTGTGTGTGTGTGTGTGTGTGTGTGTGTGTGTGTGTGTGTGTGTGTGTGTGTGTGTGTGTGTGTGTGTGTGTGTGTGTGTGTGTGTGTGTGTGTGTGTGTGTGTGTGTGTGTATTGATGATCTGGTGTAGACGTGATTGAGGTGTGAGTGAGCGTCGTTCAGTCTATTCTGTTTTATTTGCCTCACGAGATCAGACAGACCCTCCTACCCTCCTCCTCCTGCTCCTCCTCCTCCCTCCTCCTCCTACCTCCTCCTCCTCCTCTACCTCCTCCCTCCTACCTTCCTCCTCCTCCTCCCCTCTTCTTCCATCCTCCTCCTCCTCCTCTTCCTCCTCCTCCTCCTCCTCCTCCTCCTCCTCCTCCTCCTCCTCCTCCTCCTCCTACGACCATCTCGCCACCGCCAATGAATACAAAACAGACGTTCCAATACCATCCTGTATCTGTCTCTCTGTCTCTGTCTCTGTCTCTCTGTCTCTGTCTCTGTCTCTGTCTGTCTTTGTCTCTCTCTGTATCTCTGTCTGTCTCTTTATCTCTGTGTGTGTCTATCTGTGTGTTTCGGTCTTTCTGGTTATCTGTCTCTCTATTTTCTCTCTCTGTCTGTCGATCTCTCTGTCTCCCTCTCCCTCTCCCTCTCTATATCTGTCTGTCGCTTTCTCTCTCTCTTTCTGTCTCTGTCTTTCTGTCTCTGTTTACATCTCTCTATGCCTCTCCCTATTTCTTTCTCACTGGTCCACCCCCTCTCTTATTTCCCCGCAACAACACTGTCTCCTTCACCCTATTCTCCCCTACTCCTAAAGATCGTCTGCTTCGTTCTGCCCCAATTCGCCACTCGTTACCCAGTTCGCTCCAACCCACTCTTCCTTTTCTGTTTCACCCTGCCTTCGCTCCCCATTCTCTCATGTATAATTTCACATACTTCTTTACTTCATCTTCTCCTATTCGACCCTCCCATTGTATTGTATTGTATTGTATTTGAACACTTGTTATAGCGCCTCTACCAGATTGCCCATTCAGAGGCGCTCCCGACTACTGCGCTGAACGCTGAATCGGAGTTTCCGACGCCGAAGCGCATGAGCAATTTGCGAGTGAAGGAACTTGCCCACGCGGTCCCTACGCGGTGGCTTTGAGGTGGATTCGAACCCGCAACCCTCCAGCTGCAAGGCACCGAACATACCCCTACACCACCGCGCTGTAGTGGTATTGTGATATGATTGTATTGTGTGTTGTATTGTACTCCACGTTTATAATGCGACCGGAGCTTCACTCAAGGCAGTAAAGATCCGAGAAAAGAATCTCTGATAATCCGACCCGACCGGGAAGCGAACCCGGGGCGCCGGCGCGGGGAGCGGGCACCAACCCACTCGGCCACTCAGGATCCTTATTGTCTACCCATTCCTCCCTTCTCAATTCTGCCTTTTCTTCATTCCTGCCTATACTACACCCTCCCAAAACCACATTCTTTCCTGCTTCACCCTTCCTCCTTGTATACTGCCACCATTGTCAGTCTGAATGTAAGCCTGAACGTCTGCTTGCATGTATCGTTGCGTGTGTCTGAGTTGATGACCGACCCATCCTTTCTTTCATTGCATCGAACCAACTGCAATCCACTTCCAACTCCTTTCGATTTTACCATGTACCTTGGTCAAGCGAAACTGGATAAGTGGTAGGTCGATGGCCGCTCTAGTAGGTCCTTGAAATTTCTCTCTCCTTGAATTAATTACAAAGGTCTATAAATAAGCGCTTAGAATAATCTATCGCATTCATTACAATAGTTTCTCGTTATTGGAATACAAAGCAGTTTATTATACACCTCTTTTAATTCTTTTATGCGACGTATAGGTTAAAACTTTTCTGCTAGTTTTATTCATGTCTACTGATGGAAACAAGTAAATTGCATTTAATACAATTATACAATACAATAAAACTGTAATTTGATAATGCCCTCCTTACAAAGTTCAGAAGTGCACATTGAAGCTGGGCAACTGTTAAGAGCCATAAATAGACTGGAAGAGGTAAGTTTTCAAGTTTAGAGCGAAAGACAAGACAGTCCCGGTATAGGAGAGTTGCGAACATGAGGAGGTAGAGAGTTCCAGATGGAGGGACCGGCAACTGTGAATGAACGTCGGCCAAAAACAAGACGCGTACCAGGAACAACATACCTTCCAGAATATGCTGATCGAAGAGAGGAGCGACCTTTAACAGAGTTGTAAGGTGTTACCATGGAAGACAAGTAGGAATGGAAATGATCTGTGCATGCTCTTCTGTACATGAGGAGTGCCAGCTTGAAGCGGATACGCTCACAGACAGGAAGCCAGTGTAGAGAACGAAGAGCAGAGGTGATATGGTCTCGGTAAGAGAGTCCAAGACACAGTGGAGCTAATCATCTACGCTTTGACACAACGTAGCTAAAGCAAATACTGTAGCAAGTAATTCAATTGAAGCGAAGTTCCAAAGACACCTCTTTTAAGATTTATATATGCACAATAAATAACAATAGGTTGTTAAACTTTGTTGACTTTATTTCCTTGTTTGTACTCTGACCGTGCCAGTCCCAAGCCTGGATAAAGGAGGGCGACGCTAATGATCTTTGTTACCACACAGTGGTCATTAAACAGTAAACAAGCAAGACTTTATTTCTTCAACGTTATGACTCAGTAAGATATCGTGGAACTTTTATGCTTACCCTAAGAGGTATCCATTAATCCATAGTGCTAGAGACTTGATTTTCTCAGCCTCGGCATATAGGACGCCGAGCTTTCCACTGACAATGCACTGTTAGTGTACTCGTTTAAGTTGACTTCACTATGGGAGGAATAAGGGGACCCGAAATTTCGAAAAACAAATTTCTGTCCTGGACGGGCATTTGAACGCCAGACTTCCCGATTGACAGTCCAGCCCGCTAGCCACTAGACTATCGTCTACTCTGTTGAGCAGTATACCCAGTTTAACTAATAATTAGTCTCCCTCGCAATCCACGTGGTGTTACGTTTAAATCAGGAGACCTGTCTCTGCTTCATGCTCTTTCCTTTAAACCATCAGATACACTGCAATCGATCAACAGTTGCTCTGCCTCGCAGCACAATAGTATTGCTGGAGTGGAGATGAAACAACCAGTTTCTAATTAAAAGCGCAGCTAGCTAGACACCTTTTAAAAGTCTTAACATTGTGGCATAAGTAACTGCTGTACGAACGGAACTGAAATACCTTAAACCGAAATATGTAATAAAAATAACCAATAGTAAAAACAAAGTTTTTTACTATATCCATCTAGTATCCTATAATCCGTCATATTAAGCAGTTACCTCTACAAATATATAGTCCGCGTTCATTTTACAACATAGCGTCCGTTTAATCAAGCACCGCACCCGTTTCTGTTGCAGCCAATGGCAACGCTGGCCAATCACAACGCTGCGTGTGGAAAAGGGGATTCCCCGATTCGAAAAGTTGAGTCCCCGATTCTATAAGCTAGCCTTTTTTGGGGAGCTGAAATTTTGATAGAATGAAGTGTGTGCGAGGGCGAGTCTGTCTGCCAAGTTTCACGACGATTGAATGATTGTAAGTGATCGAACTAGTCGTCGCAAGATTTGACTTTTTAGCTGTGGCTCAATCAAGCAAACATTCAACCAAGCAAACATTCAAGCAAGCAAGATTCCCGCAAGTTAAACTAGATGGATAATAAAAGAACCAATAGTAAAAACAAAGTTTTTTACTATATCCATCTAGTATCCTATAATCCGTCATATTAAGCAGTTACCTCTACAAATATATAGTCCGCGTTCATTTTACAACATAGCGTCCGTTTAATCAAGCACCGCACCCGTTTCTGTTGCAGCCAATGGCAACGCTGGCCAATCACAACGCTGCGTGTGGGAAAAGGGGATTCCCCGATTCGAAAAGTTGAGTCCCCGATTCTATAAGCTAGCCTTTTTGGGGGAGCTGAAATTTTGATAGAATGAAGTGTGTGCGAGGGCGAGTCTGTCTGCCAAGTTTCACAACGATTGAATGATTGTAAGTGATCGAACTAGTCGTCGCAAGATTTGACTTTTTAGCTGTGGCTCAATCAAGCAAACATTCAAGCAAGCAAGCAAACATTCAAGCAAGATTGCAAGATTCCCGCAAGTTAAACTAGATGGATAAAAATACAGCCAATAGTAAAAACAAAGTTTTTTACTATATCCATCTAGTATCCCATAATGCGTCTTATGAAGCAGTCACCTCTACAAATATATAGTCCGCGTTCATTACGTCGCCCGATATCTATATTTAGAACGTTCTAAATATAGATATCGATGGGAAAAGGTGATTCCCCGATTCGAAAAGTTGAGTCCCCGATTCTATAAGCTAGCCTTTTTTGGGGAGCTGAAATTTTGATAGAATGAAGTGTGTGCGAGGGCGAGTCTGTCTGCCAAGTTTCACGACGATTGAATGATTGTAAGTGATCGAACTAGTCGTCGCAAGATTTGACATTTTAGCCTGTGGCTCAAGCAAGCAAGCAAGCAAGATTCCCGCAAGTTAAACTAGATGGATAAATAAAAAAGAACCAATAGTAAAACAAAGTTTTTTACTATATCCATCTAGTATCCTATAACCCGTCATATTAAGCAGTTACCTCTACAAATATATAGCATTTTACAACATAACGTCCGTTTAATCAAGCACCGCACCCGTTTCTGTTGCAGCCAATGGCAACGCTGGCCAATCACAACGCTCCGTATCGGAAAAGGGGATTCCCCGATTCGAAAAGTTTAGTCCCCGATTCTATAAGCTAGCCTCTTTTGGGGGAGCTGAAATTTTGATAGAATGAAGTGTGTGCGCGGGCGAGTCTATCTGCCAAGTTTCACGACGATTGAATCATTGTAAGTGATCGAACTAGTCGTCGCAAGATTTGACTTTTTAGCCTGTGGCTCAAGCAAGCAAGCAATCAATCAATCAATCAAGCAAGCAAGCAAGATTCCCGCAAGTTAAACTAGATGGATAAAAAGAACCAATAGTAAAAACAAAGTTTTTTACTATATCCATCTAGTATCCTATAATCCGTCATATTAAGCAGTTACCTCTACAAATATATAGTCCGCGTTCATTTTACAACATAGCGTCCGTTTAATCAAGCACCGCACCCGTTTCTGTTGCAGCCAATGGCAACGCTGGCCAATCACAACGCTGCGTGTCGGAAAAGGGGATTCCCCGATTCGAAAAGTTGAGTCCCCGATTCTATAAGCTAGCCTTTTTGGGGGAGCTGAAATTTTGATAGAATGAAGTGTGTGCGAGGGCGAGTCTGTCTGCCAAGTTTCACGACGATTGAATGATTGTAAGTGATCGAACTAGTCGTCGCAAGATTTGACTTTTTAGCTGTGGCTCAATCAAGCAAACATTCAAGCAAGCAAACATTCAAGCAAGCAAGATTCCCGCAAGTTAAACTAGATGGATAATAAAATACAGCCAATAGTAAAAACAAAGTTTTTTACTATATCCATCTAGTATCCCATAATGCGTCTTATGAAGCAGTCACCTCTACAAATATATAGTCCGCGTTCATTACGTCGCCCGATATCTATATTTAGAACGTTCTAAATATAGATATCGATGGGAAAGGTGAGGTGATTCCCCGATTCGAAAAGTTGAGTCCCCGATTCTATAAGCTAGCCTTTTTGGGGGAGCTGAAATTTTGATAGAATGAAGTGTGTGCGAGGGCGTGTCTGTCTGCCAAGTTTCACGACGATTGAATGATTGTAAGTGATCGAACTAGTCGTCGCAAGATTTGACATTTTAGCCTGTGGCTCAATCAAGCAAGCATTCAAGATCTCAAGATTGCAAGATTCCCGCAAGTTAAACTAGATGGATAATAAAATACAGCCAATAGTAAAAACAAAGTTTTTTACTATATCCATCTAGTATCCCATAATGCGTCTTATGAAGCAGTCACCTCTACAAATATATAGTCCGCGTTCATTACGTCGCCCGATATCTATATTTAGAACGTTCTAAATATAGATATCGATGGGAAAAGGTGATTCCCCGATTCGAAAAGTTGAGTCCCCGATTCTATAAGCTAGCCTCTTTTTGGGGAGCTGAAATTTTGATAGAATGAAGTGTGTGCGAGGGCGGGTCTATCTGCCAAGTTTCACGACGATTGAATGATTGTAAGTGATCGAACTAGTCGTCGCAAGATTTGACATATTAGCCTGTGACTCAATCAATCAATCAAGCAAGATTCCTGCAAGTTAAACTAGATGGATAATAAAATACAGCCCGTAAAAACAAAGTTTTTTACTATATCCATCTAGTATCCTATAATGCGTCTTACGAAGCAGTTACCTCTACAAATATATAGTCCGCGTTCATTTTACAACATAGCATGCGTTTAATGAGGCAGCGCACCCGTTTCTGTTGCGACCAATGGCAACGCTGGCCAATGGCAACGCTGCGTTTCGGAAAAGGGGATTCCCCGATTCGAAAAGTTGAGTCCCCGATTCTATAAGCTAGCCTTTTTTGGGGAGCTGAAATTTTGATAGAATGAAGTGTGTGCGAGGGCGAGTCTATATGCCAAGTTTCACGACGATTGAATGATTGTAAGTGATCGAACTAGTCGTCGCAAGATTTGACTTTTTAGCCTGTGGCTCAATCAATCAAGCAAACATTCAAGCAAGCAAGATTCCCGCAAGTTAAACTAGATGGATAAAAACTAATCAATGACTCCTTGTATTCCGTTCTCCGGCAAACCTTCCATTCACGAATAATATTTTATCTATGAACTTCCGCGAATTAGTTCTGTCTGGATATCTTTCTGTTTATCAGCCCCTTTGTCTTCCTATCTATCAGATCGCCCGCCTGTCTGTCCGTGCGTCTATCATTCCGTATGTCCGTCTATCTGGCTGTCTGTCTGTCTGTGTGCGTGCCAGTTTGTCTGGTAGTCTGAGAACATTTAGTTAATCTTAATCGTTTTGTCTGAATTACTTTCTGAACGAAAGTTGCTGTATAATAAGGTGTCTGATCCTATTACGTAATCATGAGTCCACCTACCGAGCGGAAATGACTTTATTCGACTCGCGTCAATCTCACCTTCTCGCAACAAATCTGAAAAACAAAAAGGTTGTATCGAAAAACACAATGTCAATAATAACAACAATAATAACAATATAATAATAATAATAATAATAATAATAATAATAATAATAATAATAATAATAATAATAATAATAATAATAATAATAATAATAATAATAATAATAATAATAATAATAATAATAATAATAATAATAATAATAATTTCTACCTCGGGCGAAAAAAAAAATAAAATAAAACGCTGAGGGTGCAGAATTTCTCTCTGAGCTGGGACGTCGCATTTCAGTTGTCTCTGGAGATCAACGGGAAACTAAATTTCTGTTCCAACGTCTTTCCATCTGTGTGCAGCGCCACAATGCCATTGCATTCAGAGGCACGTTTCCGGATGGCTGTGTAAACTGGGACGAGGCCTGATTTCTCGGAGAACGTTTTTTACTCCTAACCTAATTTTTTGTTCCTGAGGAATTATATCTACCTCGGGTAAAAAATAAAAAAATAAAAAATAAAAATAATAATAATAATAATAATAATAATAATAATAATAATAATAATACCGTGTTTTAACAATGACAATAATAATAATAATAATAATAATAATAATAAAAATAATAAAAATAATAAAATAATAATAATAATAATAATAATAATAAAAATAATAATAATAATACTAATAATACTAATAATAATAAAAATAATAATAATAATACTAATAATACTAATAATACTAATAATAATAATAATAATAATAATAATAATAATAATACGGCACTTATGACTCTCATTTTAGACAGCTACTGCATGCTTGTCTATTGTAGCTTTCAGTATTGATGTTGATTGATGGAGAGAATAAATATTGTTGATAATAATTATATTAAAAAAAAAATAATAATAATAATAATGAACGCTGTTGCAATCTGCGGTACCTTTGCCAGCCTGTTGCCCGAGCCCGAGGAGTTCTAACCGTTCCAGACTTTTATCATTTTAATTAAACTTGAAGTCCCTGAGGGATCATGTTTACCTCGGGGCATAAAAATAACAATAATAATAATAATAATAATAATATTTTCAGTAGTCTTGCGATCGAAGTTTTAGACACCTTTAAGTTCAATTCAAACGTAAGTAGATTAACCCGAGCGTTGCGGATTCTTATCTTCAGCCCGTCGACATACTCTGATGCAACACTGTAGAGATATGAAATTCTTTGGAACGTTCTCCTCCGAATTTCTAGGTCAGCGCAACTATTTTTAGTTCAAACTGTCGTTTCCATTCCAAGATATAGACATTCGAATTTCACACGTGTTTACATTGAATCGCGTGAAGCTTGCCTTTTATCTTAACAGACCACGTGATACGAAGGCGGGGCTAACTGTGCAAATCAAGCGTAAAAATATGTAATGGTATACAGTTATTCGAAACAAAAGCCAAAGCGAAACCGTGAAATACACGAAAGCCTGGGCCATATTTCTAAATACGCATATCAAGCGGAAACGAAACCTTTGAATAACTATGCCTTAAAGCCGACACCTGCCTGTTTTCGGCGGGCCTGGGTAACCTGGGCAATGTTCTCCATAGGTTTCTCCCTCCAAAAAATCCGTTGGCCTATTCCCTTCGACCCCGGTCACATGACCGTGTTTTACCTCTAGCTGACCATAATATGAAAAAAACTTTTATAGTTAGCATGCTTTATTCCTATTGACTATTGCTTGTTTATTATAATTTATATGATGTATGTACACCGGAATTCGGATTTCAGCTGGTTCAATAAAGGATATACTTACTTAATATTATTCACAGTTACAATACCGAATTATTAGGCTATAGGCCTAGTACTTTTTCCTGCAGACAGAGGACCCTATGTGACTTTCTCTTATATAAGTCGAATATTACACCTAAAAAGGTGTGTTATTGTCTCGCGCAGTTCTCTTCGTTCCTATGGCCTGGATTAGGGAATGGCCAATTAATCGGACGAAAATCGGTTTGTGCAGGATTTTGCACAAATCGGTATTTATCGGAATAGGCGTATCCCAGCACTAAGCCTACTGATCCAAATACCAAAAAGTAATATTTTTGACCAAAAACAATATCTTCTTTCATTAATAAAAAAAGTTTAATATTGCACTGTTTTGTCATTATTCTCGTCATTACAAATTAATTTCCTTCGTCTTGAACGAAGAAGTCATTTAGACACCTTTAACTTCAATAAACGGCAAGTATAATTATATATTCAGCAAATCCGGCTATCACTTTTAACTCCGCCACTGTGCGCTTTCTGACAGTGCCAGTCCTAAGTCGGGATAAAGGAGGAGGGCGACGCTAATGGTCTTTGTTACCACACAGCTAGTCGTTAAAAAGGAAATACACACACACCGGCTATCACTTTTATCCCGTTATCAAATACATTGAGTTTCCGTTTCATGGTATCAACGTAATAGTACTAACAACAATGATAACATTATCAACGGCAGATGACTCTACTGTCTGGCCTTTAGAGAAAGCGATGGAACTATTAGCGGCGTAACATTTTCAACGACGTCATAACAGACGCGTTTGACAGAGCGAACAATCCTTCTCAGAAAGGTCCTGCTATTGTTATTAGTTATTACACCGTGGAAACTGTAGTAGCAGTAGTAGTAGTAGTAGTAGTAGTAGTAGTAGTAGTAGTAGTAGTAGTAGTAGTAGTAGTAGTAGTAGTAGTAGTAGTAGTAGTAGTAGTAGTAGTAGCAGTAGCAGTAGCAGTAGCAGTAGCAGTAGCAGTAGCAGTAGCAGTAGCAATTATAATATAATAATAATAATAATTATTATTATTATTATTATTATCATCATCATCACCGTCGTCATCGTCGTCGTCGTCATCATCAGCAGCAACAGCAGCATCACATCATCATCAGTTATTGGGACTAACAATTTTTAGACACCTTTATGTCAGACTCAACAGTCAGTATATATTTTGCAGGACACACATGCATTCGGTGTTTTATGCGAAATAAAAATGTACTAGCTGAGTTTCTGTGTTTTGGGAACAGCGTAATAATATTGAACTCTTCCATTCTCCGTATTGTGGCAGTGCCAGTCCCAAGCCTGGAGAAAGGAGGAGGACAGTGTCGTTTAAGAGCAACTATAGACCAACATACTAACAATTATAAAAACAGTATTGACGCCAGAGGTCTCCACGGTCCTTAATAATCGCTTGCAAGCAACTTGCTGAATGGCATCATGCAGAAGGCGTTTGGCAGAGTAAGCATCTCTTCCCATAGGAAAGAATCCTTGGGGCTCAACAGAGAAGATGGCAAACGACCAGACTTCGTCACACTTATTATTAGGTCATGCTTCACGTGACCTATGTGACAGTTTCAGATACATTTTCAAAGTCACATCAAAGTCACATCAATGAATACATACATTAGAATACAACTGTGTTTTATATTTCTTTCGTTCCACAGTTCAGAAGTGCACAGAACCATGCGAATGAACATCGATGGCGCTGAGCAATTGTGAGTAAAACACTTGCTCAATGTCCCTATACAGTAACTGCCGCAGTGAAGGCCCTAACTTCCATTATCCGTGTTTACAGGCCGAGCATTCTTACCAATCGGACAGGTTACAGAGTTTAACGACATCTCATGGCAACAAAAGAAATTATTTTGGCTTTATACAGCCGCGCGCGTGCGTGCGCGTGTGCATAGGTGCGCATGTGTGTTTGTTTATACGTGTGCGAGCATGTTTGTGTGTGTGTTTGCGTACGTGTTTTTAATGTGTCTAAAGCCTTTAAGTACTATGCAAATGTACCCCTTATCGTCCCGAGCAAAAAGATGAAAGAATCACCCAAATAGAACAATATTTGACTGAGTTATGGCCTTTTCGCCTTAATGTTGACTTTGAATTGACCTTGGGTCATGTTAGCCTTTTTTTTAGGAACTATGCATATGTAGCCCTTATCGGCCCGAGCAAAAAGATGAAAGAATCACCCAAATAGCACAATATTTGACTGAGTTATGGCTATTCCCCAGATTTTGACCTGAAATTGCCCTTTTTGACCTTGAAATAACCTTGGATCGTCTTTAATTTAGTAACCTTGTTTCTTACCACAGGTAGTCCTTATAAAGTCGAGAAAAAGCAGGAAAGAATTAGTCGAATTCAACCATTATTGGCCGAGATCTGGCCATTTATCTCTGAATTTTGCTATATTTTATATTTTATGACCTTGAAATGACCTTCAGGTCAAAAATCCAGCTTGGCAACAGCGATTTTCGTAATCAGCAGGGTCGAATTAGTGTAAAAAAGTATGTTGCCAAAAATGAACATGACTTGCCGCTTACATCGCTTTTTTGACGACTTTTCAGCTCTGCGCGCCTAGACTAACTGATTTAGGACAGGTTTTACTTTGCGAATCAGTTTTCTTATCCGTATATATGCTTATATAACATCGATTGATAGCGTTTTTAAGGTGTCTAAAGCGAACGTCATAATTCATTTGGTTACCGATTCCGAAGTCTCGTTTAACCATTCGCCATTCGGCTAGTAGTTACAGTAGCCTAGTTTCGGTTTAACGAAACTGTGTGATAGCAAAGATCAGTAGCGTCGCCCTCATCATTTATCCAGGCTTGAGACTGGCACTGACAGAGTACGATCAATGGCAGAGTTCAAAATTTTGTTGTGTCCGCATGTTTATAACATCGGTGCACTGCGTTCAAATGTCTTTTAAACGGGTGCTATAATACATTCGCCTGTTGATTGACAGCAGCTCAGATTGCAAAACGGAAAGGGAGTAGACTCAGCCAAAAAATCAACAACTCCTTGACGCTTTGACACTCATCCCTTGGTCATATGGATGGCGCAGGCATGGGGCGTAGCAGTACCTGACATCTGGTCCGCTTAGAGACATCAGTTCGAGAGTAGGTCGTATGCGCCTCTGGTGGCTTGTTTCAGAGATTTGAACCTCGGTCTAACGCAGTCCGAACACGAGGACCTTAGATGTCGTGGCTCCCATTGAAAGAGTGGCGAAGAATTCCACGCGATCAATCCATTGAATAAAAAGAACCAATAGTAAAAACAAAGTTTTTTACTATATCCATCTAGTATCCTATAATCCGTCATATTAAGCAGTTACCTCTACAAATATATAGTCCGCGTTCATTTTACAACATAGCGTCCGTTTAATCAAGCACCGCACCCGTTTCTGTTGCAGCCAATGGCAACGCTGGCCAATCACAACGCTCCGTATCGGAAAAGGGGATTCCCCGATTCGAAAAGTTTAGTCCCCGATTCTATAAGCTAGCCTCTTTTTGGGGAGCTGAAATTTTGATAGAATGAAGTGTGTGCGAGGGCGAGTCTATATGCCAAGTTTCACGACGATTGAATGATTGTAAGTGATCGAACTAGTCGTCGCAAGATTTGATAATTTAGCCTGTGGCTCAAGCAATCAATCAATCAAGATTGCAAGATTCCCGCAAGTTAAACTAGATGGATAATAAAATACAGCCAATAGTAAAAACAAAGTTTTTACTATATCCATCTAGTATCCCATAATGCGTCTTATGAAGCAGTCACCTCTACAAATATATAGTCCGCGTTCATTACGTTCGCCCGATATCTATATTTAGAACGTTCTAAATATAGATATCGATGGGAAAAGGTGATTCCCCGATTCGAAAAGTTGAGTCCCCGATTCTATAAGCTAGCCTTTTTGGGGAGCTGAAATTTTGATAGAATGAAGTGTGTGCGAGGGCGAGTCTGTCTGCCAAGTTTCACGACGATTGAATGATTGTAAGTGATCGAACTAGTCGTCGCAAGATTTGACATTTTAGCCTGTGGCTCAAGCAAGCAAGCAAACATTCAAGCAAGATTCCCGCAAGTTAAACTAGATGGATAATAATAAAATACAGCCAATAGTAAAAACAAAGTTTTTTACTATATCCATCTAGTATCCCATAATGCGTCTTATGAAGCAGTCACCTCTACAAATATATAGTCCGCGTTCATTACGTCGCCCGATATCTATATTTAGAACGTTCTAAATATAGATATCGATGGGAAAAGGTGATTCCCCGATTCGAAAAGTTTAGTCCCCGATTCTATAAGCTAGCCTTTTTGGGGAGGTGAAATTTTGATAGAATGAAGTGTGTGCGAGGGCGAGTCTATATGCCAAGTTTCACGACGATTGAATGATTGTAAGTGATCGAACTAGTCGTCGCAAGATTTGACAATTTAGCCTGTGACTCAAGCAAGCAAACATTCAAGCAAGCAAACATTCAAGCAAGCAAGATTCCCGCAAGTTAAACTAGATGGATAAAAAGAGTGGACGTCAACGGCCCTGGCAGCCCAAAGATGTCATTAAACTTTGTGAGCTGTATTATGCCCTGCGGGCATTGAGAACTGTTGAAAATAATTATACACCTTTTAAAATGTTATATTTGCCCTATAAGGGATAGCAGGAAAGCAGTTATGTATAATGATTCTTGATTTCCCTTAAAATAATACGACACATAATAAATGTGTTTTTCGCCCTGTGATAGAAAGCAGCTGATCGGCCCAGTGATGAGAACTGTTTGAAACAATTTATGTCGACGTTAGCGCCCTTTGTTGCTAAAAGATGTCGTTGAACATTGGAAATCACTACACAGTGGAAGGTCCGAGGTTTTGGTTTTCGCTGTCCAGTTCTATGATATCATTCAGGTCCAAACTTAAGAACCTTCTACTACAAATTTCTTGCCTATACCGTAACTTCACTTTTCCACAGAATCACAATTTGTGGTTATGAATTCACTTAAACTGAACTAGCCTCGGCATTATGATAACGGCGCTATAGAAATCAGAAGATTAAAGCTTAGGGTTGGATATTCATTCATATAATACATACATGCATACATGAAGTCATGCAGGCATGCATACGTACGTACGTACATACAATGTATTGTATTGTATCTAAACATTTATAATGCGCCCCTTGTAGGATGAACCATTCAGAAGCGCTCCCAGTGCGCAAGACCCCGAGAGAAGAAGCAGGTTTTAAGACAAGAGAAAGAAGAGGATAGGTTGCCAGAAAGAATTGCAGTGCGAACTGAAGGAGAAAGAGCATTCCAAAGAGAGGGACCAATTGAAGTAAAAGATACAATACAATACAATATATACATACATTCATACATGCGTACAGATATTCATACACATACATACATACATACATACATACATACATACATACATACATACATACATACATGCGTACAGATAGTCATACATTTACATACACATATACACATACATACATACATACATACATACATACATACATACATACATACATACATACATACATACATACATACATACATACATAGGCCTACATACATACATACATGGATACATATACGCGCGCATATATATATATATATATATATATATATACACACACACATACACAAATGAATAGGTCTACTCACAAGCATGCATACATGTATGCATACGCGTAGGGACCCTGGGCAAGTCCTTCACTCGCAACTGCTCATGCTCTTCGACGTGAAACTCCGATTCAGTGTACGCGCTGTAGTCGGGAGCGCCTTTGAGTAGAAATCTTGAAGGGACGCTATATAAATATCTGAAATGAATGAATGAATACGTATACGTAAATACATATTTACATTCATGTACACATGCATACACATATATGAATAATATGTCCACTCACAAACATACATACATACTTGCATACATAAATGCAAACACACATACACACATACATGCTCGCGTGCGTACATGCATGTATACCCACATACATGTACATACATACATACAGAACATACACCGATTCTTTCTATCTATCTTTATTCACATCCCAAAGCGTTTGTTAAGCCATCCACCGCAGAATCACCAACATCCAAGTTCACTCAACCGCAATCTGAGAAACCTGAGATACTCAGCTACTTAACGAGCGTCGTTCAAAACTCAGAAAGCCATGAAGTCTTTCGCTAATGAAGATTTCGCTTCAACGAACGTCGAATATAATCTATGCGATCTCATGAACATCATTCCCAGATTACGTACTAGGATTCCACGACGAGTGTATGCTGTTGCAAGCGTAACGACGATAATATCATATTCAATTTGGATCGGGTTTATTCCGACGATGCTTAATGAGCAACGCTAATTAATGACCTGCAGCAGACTAGGCGACAGCGTCCCACTCTGGTGAGCTCAACAGGAAAATTAATCTCCCTATAGCGGAACACAACTGGAAGAAAGGGAAAACGTCTGGGTTTCTGCGGAGATTCGGAGTGTAGGAAAGATATTAGCAACGTAGATTACGAAGGAGTTGTTAGTCCATCCAGGCGTTTTTCATTCTGTTACTACTACTACTACTACTGCTACTGCTACTACTGTTGCTGCTGCTGCTGCTACTGCCACTGCTACTGCTACTGCTACTGCTACAGCTACTGCTACAGCTACTGCTACAGCTACTGCTGCTGCTGCTACTACTATTATCGAGCTGCAGCACTGAGAACAGATTGAATAGGGCATAACTGTGTTCTGAAATGAGATTCTTTATCTATTTTTTTTAAAGATTTCACTAGAGCTTTGAGGACAATTTATAATGTTTACAGCCAGACCGTGAGAGTCTTATTCTATTCTTTACTTTGACTCAAATAATAAATGAGAAAATCTATCCATATTATAGAAGAAAACAAGGCTTGCCTAGCTTCTACCATATGTAAATTTTAATGACTTATTTCGTATGATCAAGTTTAGTAAAAGTAAATCCAAATGAACGACTTCTTCTTATGTAAAGTTACAGAACACATGAACCATTTACTATTAATTTGTAAAAAAGAAGATATTTCTAACATAATTATAAAAGACATGTATGAGTTCCATATAAAGTAGATTTTTAGCTCCAAGGTACGCTGCGTGCAAAGTGAAGTTTATAATTATGCTTATATTAATAAAGGAAACGTTGCGTAAAATTCCAACAGTTTTTAAGGTCAAGTAACCACGTTTGTTTAGTACGATAAAATTACGGCGCTGCTTCTTTTACTTATAGGGCATAAAACATACTTAATAGAGGTGTGCAATTATTTTGAACAGTTCTCGCCGTTATTATTATTATAATTATTATTATTATTATTATTATTATTATTATTATTATAATTATTATTATTATTATTATTATTATTATTATTATTATTATTATTATTATTATTATTATTATTATTATTATTATTATTATTATTATTATTATTATTATTATTTAAGGTTGAGCATGTAATCACTCAGGATTTCAAAAATTAGGCGTAGCTAGCTTTTTAGGCTACTTTTACTACCTATAACTCCTTTACGTTTCTGATGAGTTTTTATAGCGGGGCATAAAGAAGTGTGTTAGCGCAACATTTTTATCATAGGCGGTAACCTCTCAGTTGCTCATTCAACAAGCGAACATTGTTCCCAGTTAGTCTGTGTGTATGTATCACTGCCTACGTCTCTCCATACGCCTACGTCCTACTGCTTGTCTTGCATATCCTTTGGAACACGACAGGGTCAAACCAGAGGCGCGTCGGAATTAAATGGGCGCTATATAAAAATGCTTCGTTTCATTACATTAGCGGCGGGCAGCAGGCCGGGCACTTGACCCGAGCGAATCCCACAGGAACCATATTGTTTATCGACTAATATTGCCCGAACATCTGCCGCCTGGGAATGGCAGCCATCCAGGGATGTTCCACGACTGCTCTGAGCATCGTCGGAGCTCACTCGGAGCACATGTACAGTCTGTTCGCACGTGGAACTTGAGTGAGCACAGAAAAGTGCAGGAACACTACACACCTCTTTTAAGTTTTATTTAGGCTCTATAAGTTAAAGATGTATCAAACGATTATTCGATATTATTTTAGTACATTATTACTTAGAAACTTCTTATAACGTTAGGAATTCTTTAATTAACTCCGCCAATACCCTAACAGTGGGTAGTGCCAGTCCGAAGCCTGGAGAAAGGAGGAAGAAGACGATGGAATGCCGTTAAACAGCGACTATGAATATAATTCTGTAATAACAAGAGCTGTATCATGCATATACGAACAGAGAGAATTATTCAGAAAAATTTCCATACCTCTCTTAAGACTGAAATTCGTCCTATAGAAGAAAACAGAGGCGTGGTCATGTATGATAAATCCTACGCAAATGGTAAGAACTGTTCGAAATAATTCCACACCTCTTTTAAGTGAGATATTCGCCATATATAAGATAGCAGAAGAGAGATCTTGCATTAGCAGAGCGGTCTTGCATTATACAGCCGGTGCCAGTCCCAAGCCTGGATGAAGGAGGAGGGCGAAACTAATGGTCTATGTTACTACACAGTGTCGTTAAACAGAAATACCTAGAGTATTGCATTGGATTCACGTTCACACGGTTTGGGAGTGATCGATTGGAGGACAGAAAATAACTACGACAATGAATTTCCTGTATTATGCAATACAAACGGGTTCGAAATAAATTATTTCGGCGCCAACGGCCTTTGTTGCTATAAGATGTCGTTAAACACTCGTTAATCAATGGTTTTCTGACAAATTAATTTCTGGGAGCGACATTCAATTACCTGTTATCGGGTTATAATCAAGGGCTACCTAACACTTGCAAATCGGAAAAATATTGTCATTGTAAAACTGCCACAGTTAAGTAACTGTTGAGCATGCAAATTTGAAAAGAGGTTGAAAACTAGCTGGGAAAAAAGAAATCTTGACAACTGGGATATCTATTATCAAACCCAGTCTAAGCTACTCTATAATTGTACTATGCTGGATCAGGAAATAAACTGATTTGATTTGATTTGATGCTGAGCTAATCTGAGCTAAGTTAATCAACTCTAAGTTAATATAATCTAATTTAGTAGCATAAGAGGCCGTTAACATTGATAAGAAGAAGAATTTCGAGTCTGCACTATTAAAAGCATATGTTGAATTTAATTATAGCTTCGGATAGAAACGTTTTAAAGGTGTCCAAATAGGGTCTTGCATTTATCCCCGTTCGAGCGACATCTTGTGGCTTCCGGGAACATTAACCTCTAAATATAAAGACTTGGGAAGCGTCGTTTTTATTAGGTAAGAAGCGTAAATCGATGGAGCCGTAGTTCATTTGAGAGGCCTGGTAGAAACCAGGTTTAAAAGAAACATTAAGTAAAGCTATGGAACGCAAGCAAGCTGAAACAGAAGCTTTTTCAGTTTAAACGTTAAAAATCAACAAAATATGTCAAATTTATTAAAGTTTATGGGATGATCATAAAAAAGGTGGACAACATAAAAGGTATTTTATTAGATGCTTTTGTTGAAGAGTTTGTCGTTAAAAGAGTTCATGATAATTATTAGATGAAGACTACCTTTTTTAACAGTTTGCTCACATTTGAAATAAATTGATCCGCTGAACGTTAAGGATGTTTTCATTAGGTAAGAAGCATAAATCGATGGAGCCGTAGTTCATTTGAGAGGCTTGGTAGAAACCAGGTTTATAAGAAACATAAGTAAAGCTATGGAACGCAAGCAAGCTGAAACAGAAGCTTTTTCAGTTTAAACGTTAAAAATCAACAAAATATGTCAAATTTGATCCGTTGAATGTTAAGGATGTTTGCAGAGTACAGTATATAATCTTATTAAAATCATTAATAAAGGAAAAATACTATAATTATTCTCAAGAATATCATTATCATATCAAATCATCAAATCAAATCATCTATTACAAACATATAGATGAACACATTGCTTGTGATTAAAATACCAATTAAAACAAAACAAGTGTGCTTATATGTGTGATTAAGGGTCATTTGATTATGATGATTAATAATTTTATTACATCTTGTAATAATATTGCATTATTATATAAAAGAAAATGTTGAATGAAATGTTTAATTAAGTTATCCTGTTATTGTATTGTATTTGAACACTTGTTATAGCGCCCCAACCAGATTTCCCATTCAGAGACGCTCCCGACTACTGCGCGAACGCTGAATCGGAGTTTCACGCCGAAGCGCATGAGCAATTGTGAGTGAAGGACTTGCCCAGGGTCCCTGTTATGTAAGTAACTGTTAATGTGCTGAAATTCTGTTTGCAAATAGCATTACATGTTATTATAGAAAACTTAGAAATACTGTAAATAACTTTGTAAACATATTTGATATAAAAAAGAGCTGATATAGCCAAAAAGAGCTGAAATAGCCAAAAAGAGCTGAAATAGCCAAAAAAGAGCTGAAATAGCCAAAAAAAGAGCTGAAATAGCCCAAAAAAAGAGCTGAAACAGCCAGAAAAAACACACACAGAAAAAACAAAAACAAAACAGAAAAAAGAAAAGAAAAAAATATAGAGAATTGAAATAAAAAGAGCCAATGAGCCAAACAGAAAGGAAATATAATAGAAACACAAAGACGTCAACGGCCATAGTAGCCAAAGGATGTCGTTAAACAAATGGAATCATCATCAATGTTATTTTCAGGAAATATTAATTCATTTTGGCCTTAACTGTGTTTAATGGTTTTTCGTAATCTGTGCCATCGTGAAATCGTTTACCACGCGCTTCATATAATTTATGAACCAATAAACTCGGTTAAATCGAACAGCTCATGATCGTCAGTTTTACTCTGCTCACAAATCTGATGCATGTTAGCATACCGCGTTTAACGAAATCTTACGACTTTGATCTTATAACAAATACCTCATTCGAATTCACATAACTAAATTAATAAAAAAATCTATTGATTAGGGTAAATATACTCCAAAATTCGGATGGTTCAACCACGAACTCCTAGGATTCAAACGGACCAAACAACATTTATTTTTCCACATAAAAGTTCTTTTACAAATTACTGAATACAATATATCCCTAATATCAAATGTACATTTTTGCACATATAAATTTAAAAATAAAATTAGCATTATAATATTATTGGAATAGATCTTTCAAAAATTGTTCTTTGGACAATGATGAATTTTGGGGTCGATCATCGATTTCAGACTGGAGTTGTATTAAAGCTCTTTACGCAACCTTAAATATATAAATTCGCATGAAAGGGTTTTAAAGGTGTCTAAAGAGGGTCTCATTTTCCCACCATCTAGCGACATCTTGTGGTTGCCAGGGCCGTTGAAGTTCACCTTACTTTCCTCCTATTATCTAATCAACGTTCATTGTGAAGGGATAGACCATAGTTCATGCTATGTGTTTGTGTATTATTGGAGTTTGTGGAGCACTCATGACTAAGGTGATGGCCCCATTTCACAGTGTACATGATAATAACTGTGTGTCTCTAAAACATATGTTCCAACGTTTTTCCACTAATAGTCAATGTTTTTGTATAATCCACTCTTAGAGCTGCATTTAAGAATTTCTGCGAGCCGGTTACCCTAACCTAATCCTTGCCAGTGCAGAATGAGGGAGGTAGTATTCCCCTGTGTTCAAGGCGAGCTTTTGGAAGTTTACTCTTCCTTCTCAGTTCAGCTGTCTTCTAGGAGCTTGGCTCTATTGTTCAGGCTGCTTCCAACATATCAATGATGTCTTCGAATTTTAGTTTTGATCTACGTGGCATTTTCTTTTCCATGGTGCATTTATGAAAAATTAAGAGGGCAAATTTTGTTGCAGTTTCAGTCTATCTATCAGCAGTTGGATCATAAGGCATATTTTGGTTGGTTAGCTGCTGTCTAACGACACTGTGTCATAACAAAGAGGTTTAGCATCGCCCTCCTTTCTCTAGGCTTGGGACTGGCACTACTAGAGCACGAGCGGCGGCGAAGTTCAAGATGCATAATTAGAAATCTATAGGTTTGTATTGACCGTGGCATCCGTAATCCGAGCTCACTCAATTCCTTCAAACAGGCCTATAAAAAAGCACTTACTTAAGTAAGTAAGTAAGTATATTCTTTAATAAAACCAATTGCATATCCGCACTCTGGTGTACATACATTTTACAACAATCAACAGTTAATGTCAATACGAGTACAACATTCTAACAATAAACGTCTTTAGCTGTAAATTATCTGCAAGAGGTACACCGCGGTTGCAGGGTATATTGTTGGGGCTTTTTGGTGGAAGTAAACTATGCAGTACGTGGCCCTGGTTCATCAGGACCGCAGAGAAAAGACGGGTGTCAGCTTCAAGACAAAGTCGCTCAAATTTTGAGTAGTCTTCAGGAAGATACCGGAGGCGGATTAGCTTGCTTATTACTGATTGAAGTCGGCATCTATCCTGTTGTCCCGCAAACCCCCACCAGGCCGGGGCAGCATAGAGTAAACGAGCCACTGTTGATGCACGTAGGCTACTACAGCATAAAGCTGCAGACCCTTGAGGCCATGTGCAACAAGAATGCGCAGGGCATACATTGATTAACTCAAGTTAACTGATAATTATTTTACTACTACCTTGACCATTTCTCATTCTAAGTTAATCGAACTGACTCATGTTCCCTCTCAAGTCCAAGCAATTTGTTCTATCATAGTGAGGAAGACTAGATAAGCTTCATGGGCTTCTTCTCCTCACGAATCGATTTTTACTACTCAACCTGTTAGACTATGACCTGTTCAATTTCTGTCACCTACTAATGGCACTTACGAAATGAAAACTGTTAATGAATGTATTCATACGTGTACATTGTGTTCACTGTTCATGGAATCGATTCTCATAAATTTGATTTGATTTGATATGTTATTAAATTTTATTACAATCATGTCGAGCCGCATGTTTATCGATTTATTGCAGCGCCGTCGAGGTTTTTATAGCGTCGGTAACAAGAGTTTTAAAGGTGTGTAAAAAGGATCTCGCATCATCCGTGGTCTAGCGACATGTTACAACCTTATATATAAGAGGTCATTGGTAACAACAACACAATACAAATGAAAATTTATTGCGCGCTTTAACTAGACAGGTTTTGCACGAATTTAGCACGTTTCGCTACATTCCTAGCCATAGTGCAATGTTAATAGACGAGTTTTAAATTTTCATTTAAACTGAACAACAGATGTGCGCTGGCGAACTGAAGTTGGCAGACTTGTGGCCTTCAAAGTCGTTGAATTGACTCAACTTTCTTTAAATGCTAAATCTAAAACCCCCATTGTTTATTTACTCAACCTGTTCATGCTCCCAGTCTAAAAGACACTCCAAACGTACTCCGAGCATCGTAGGAGTAGCACTAGACCAGACCCCTAGTAAAAGACGCCGGTCGTCGTTTATCGAGCGGTCGATAGGTGTCGTTCGTGAGCCTTGATCTTACCCAGGGCGCTTTGTCTCCTGTCCAACGGATAATATATTATCTTCGTCTGGACGCCATCTATGGACAGCGTTACGTTAAACAGACGCCAGGGGTCGCACAAAGAATCATTGCGACATCTACCGTATATGATATTCGAGCGATGCGAGCGGAATTTAATAAGGAAACTCAATTTCGATTATTCAATCGAGAAGATTTCTTTTCGGCTCTGTTTCAGTGCAGCAGAAACTGAACGACATCGAGGTGGAAGTTTATAAAGGGAAACTTGGTAGTTTATAGGATTTTCAACGAATTAATATCAGATTTATCTTCGAAATTGTTTACTCCAACTTACTAGAAATAGAAAGCTGGTTTCCTTGAATTCTCAAGAGCTGCTGGAAGCCACAATAACAATTTATCTTGTTTCATTTCGTAGCAGCTTAACGTAGTCTTACGGTTTTTTAAAAACGACAACAACAGTCAGCAATAATATTATCATTAATAATAATAACAATAATAACAATAATAATAATAATAATATTAATATAATAATAATAATAATAATAATAATAATAATAATAATAATAATAAAGTAAGTAAGTGTGTTCTTTATTAAACGCTGGCAAACGCACGGCGCTGTACATACAAAGTTATACAAAGTTATCAAATAGTAGCGAAAAAGTGAGTAAATAGT
Organism: Aporrectodea caliginosa; assembly: GCA_020284085.1. Lineage (NCBI taxonomy): Eukaryota > Metazoa > Annelida > Clitellata > Crassiclitellata > Lumbricidae > Aporrectodea > Aporrectodea caliginosa. The sequence goes on from JACEVL010001173.1 coordinate 80,971, forward strand.
AAACTAAAAAACACTATATGGCTTAGCTGTACAACATCCTAGCCAGGAAACCACGCCTGGTGAGGGAATCAAATCTAGAAAGAACACGGTTATGTGAACGTGGGCGCAAATCGTGACCAGTATATAGGACAGGGGGTAGTAGGTAATGAAGGATATGTCCGGGATTATTTAAGATATTTCTAAAAAAGGTCATGGTCGGCTTTTTTACAGAGTTCCTCAAAAGTGGGGAAAGATTTTGGTAGGAAGCCAAAGCGTACCAGCTTGCGGACCACAGCACTTAGAGAGTCACGTTCCTGTTTGCTGGCAAAGCCCCACCACACTTGGGAACAATAAAGCATTCGGTTGACAGTGGTGGACCGGACCACATCATATAACCTGACTCCCAAGAGCCCATGCGAGATTAAAATACGATGGGCGTGGAGAGATTGCTTGGCCCGTACACAAATCTTTTGAATATGGGAGGAAAAACCAAGCTTTGCGGAAATCTCGATACCCAATATATTCAGGGATGTGACCCTTTTTATGCCACGTATAATTGGAGGACCTTGTTCAAGATTCACATGTGGTCTGGTCAAGATAATTTCGTTAGATTTAGAATGGTTTAGGTGGAGATTACATTTGCGAGCCCAGGCACTAATGTGATCTAATTCTGCATCCGTGGTGGAAATATTTGAAGCCAAGATCAAAAGATAGCAATCATCAGCATATTTGAAGATATAATTGAAGCTGTGGAGAGGTTTAAGACCAGAGATGGCCACTAAGAAGTTTGCTGGGCCCATGCGAGAACCCTGTATTATACTAGCATTGATGTGAGCCAAGGAAGAGATCATGCCGCGGAACTTGGTACAATGACTACGATTGCTCAAGAGGGAGAGAATCCAGTTGAAGATATTAACAGGTATAGGTATTAGGTAGAGAGGCCAGTTGATCGGCCAAGTAAGAGTGCCTGACTGTATCAAAGGCCTTGGAGAAATCTAGAGAAATAAGGCGGACATAAGGTTCAGATTTAAGCGAGTTAAGAATACAGTCAGTGATGGCTATGAGTGCAGCAGAGGTAGAACCAGAAGGCCTGAAGGCGAATTGGTCAGCAAAGGGACGGTTCTCAACATGATTAAAAAAGTTATTAGTGTAAGAAGCGGGCCCTTGTCTTTCCTTCACTCAAAAAGCCTAACCTTGACACCAACCTTTGCAATAACTATCGGCCTATCTCAAATCTATCCTTTCTTTCTAAGACTCTAGAACGTCTTGTCTCTCTCCAGTTTCTCCCTTATCTTGAGCAATCTGGTCTACTTCCTACTAACCAGTCTGGCTTTAGGGCTAACCATTCCACCTGAGACTGCCCTCCTTTCCCTACTTTCTGAAATCTATTCTGCTGTTGATAGGTCTGAACTGACTCTTCTGGCTCTCTATGATGTCTCAGCAGCTTTTGATATGGTTGATCATGAGATTCTTCTCCAGCGTCTTGAGACCTCTTATGGGCTTAAGGGCCTCCCCCTTTGTTGGTTTCGCTCATACCTATCTGAACGAACCAAAATGATTGTTACTGGTGACTCCAGAACCCAATGGGTCCACGTTAAACTGGGTGTCCCTCAAGGCTCTGTTCTCGGCCCTCTCTTATTTATTTTATATACGGCTGACATCTCCTCTCTTTTTCCGATCTGTGGTGCTGCTGGTCATATCTTCGCTGATGACGTGCAAGCATTTATCCATGGTCCTTCGTCATCTCAGTTGCTTTTGGTCGGGAGTATTCAATCTCTCTCGAATCATCTCCACTCTTGGATGTCATCAAATCGCCTCTCCCTTAATGCTTCTAAGACTCAATTCATCTGGTTTGGTACCCCTCAGCAGCTCCATAAACTTGATTTTTCTCTCCTCTCTGAACAGTTCCCATTTCCTTTCCCTTTAATGAGCCAAACTTTTAAACCCCTTATTTTCACTTAAGGC
>JACEVL010001174.1:0-81922 GCA_020284085.1 Aporrectodea caliginosa
GTAATTTTGCAGCATTTTTTGCAGAACCGCTAGGAAGCGTAGGCCTATGTTAAATACGTTCATTATACAAGTGTGGGCTTGACTTGACTGCGTCACAGCGCGCTTTGGCTCAACGCCGTCAATCACCGACGTAGGCTGTTGTGGTCCATTAGGCAATCGGCCTATAGCAACAACGTCCCATACATCACACACAAAGGCCTAGGCCTAAAGGCCTTAGGCGCACAACGGCCTATACGGAATCCAAACAAACGCCATATTCGTTTTGCCGCCCGTGTTGGAAAACAGTCGGCTGAAATTCCTCGTTTGAGCCTCGTGAACTGATCGAAGGAAAGAGAATTAAGATAAAATGTCCGAAGTAAGGAAGACGGTTATTTCACACGACTACGAGGAACATACGAATGCAAACGATCTGGCACAACACGTAAGTCTTATATGTTTACACCAAATACACAATTAGCCTATTGTTGATGATCGATAACGAGATCCGGGATATTGATAACCAATCTACAATATCGATAATTGATCACAAATAAGATCGATAACCGATTATCAATAATTATTATAATCTATAGCGCAACGAAAGATCGCAATAATGTAGGCCCTACATTGTCAAGGCCCCAGCGTAGACCTATGCCTATATGCAATATGATAATAATTATAATGATCTTCGTTTAATTTCAAACTGACACAACGCAGGATGATTGCAATTCATAATATGCCGCATCCTATACAGTGGTTAAGTAGGGCCTAGATATTCTAGTTTCTGTTTAACGACGCTGTGTCGTAATACAGATGAATAGTGTCGCCCTCCTCCTTTATCCAGGCTTGAGACTGGCACACCTGTAAACGCAATGGATTTGTTCAGTGGTCACTGGTCAGATTGAAGACGGTATAATGTGGGGTTAGATGTGGTGGGGTTAGGTAGAAGTGAGATAGGGTAGGATGGGTTAGGATGGGTATTATGGTGTGTGAATTAGGATGGGCTATATGAAGTTGTGAAGTGGGGTAGGGTGAGATAAAGTGGGGTATGATGCGTGAATTCGGATGGGTTGGATGAACATTGTGAGATTGGGTAGGACGAGGTACCGGGGGTAAAATGGGGTATGGTGTGTGGGTTAGGATTGGTTAGATGAACTGTATACGGTGGTGTAGGATAGGGTGACGTGTCTCAAGCGAGTGCACTGCTGAACATATACGACTGCTGGCATCATGCACTAGTCGCAGACAATGCTGTCTGCAGCATACCTGCATGCACCGATCTTGCGTACCTGACTGTTTGTTCTTCTGTGTATTACATTTCATTGTTTATCTGTCAACCGCTGTGGGTGCCTTAGCAACGGGAGGCCGATTACAAACCCAACGGGTCAGCATTTCTAATAAACCGTCGTGCCGAACATGTATTAGATTATTTTGCCGAGGCCTAATTATTGTTTTTTTCGTTTTGTCCTGCACTCCTCTATACTTATTTGTCCATGTCATCAACATAATCACCAGTGTCATAGTCACTCACTCATTCACTTATTCATTCATTCACTCACTCGATCACACACTCAATCAATCAATCAATCAATCAGTCAGTCAGTTAGTCAGTCAGCCAGTCAGTCAGTCAGTCAGTCAGTCAATCAATCAATCAATCAATCGGTCAATCAATCAATCAATATTCGTTTATTCATTACTCCAAGCTGTCATTGACGCAACTTCTTTGGAATTGAAAGGATGGATGACCAATTCAAATTGATGACCATGTCATTATCGTAATCATCATCATCATTATCATCATCAACATCATTATCGTCATCATTATCATCATTGTCTTTTTTTTATCTTCTGTCACCTTCTCCAGGCAGGCAGCCTTTTTGAATTCCTTTAGTTCCCTTAGTTTTCTGATTTTTCTGTTGAAAATATGTGTCATCTTTTAGATTCAAAATCTTCTACAACAAATGCAAGATAAATTCCAGACAACGTCCGACCAAGTCCTCTCAAGAAATATCCTTTAACGGAAATGGATGAATGGATGGATGGATGGATGGATGGATTGATATGTGGATGGATGGATGGATTGTGGATGGATGGATGGATGGATAAATTAATGAATGGATGGATGTATGTATGTATTTATAGATGGATGGATGTATGTATGTATGTAATATGTATGCATAGATGTATTTATGCATGTATGTATATATATGTTATAGTATGGGTGGATGGATGGATGGATGGATGGATGGATGGATGGATGGATGGATTGATTGATTGATTGATTGATTGATTGATTGATTGATTGATTGATTGATTGATTGATTGATTGATTGATTGATTGATTGATTGATTGATTGATTGATTGATTGATTGATTGATTGATTGATTGATTGATTGATTGATTGATTGATTGATTGATTGATTGATTGATTGATCGATTGATGGATTGATGGATTGATGGATTGATGGATTGATGGATTGATGGATGGATGAATGGACGGACGGATGAATGAAAGAATGGATGGAAGGATGGATGAATAACTCGATCAATATTTTAAATCGATTATAATCTTGAATTGTAGAAATTCACTTCGACCAATCAACAATAAATTAACCTATTACTTAGTAAAGACATTAATTTCCGAAGCATTATTTCATCTTCCTTAGCCTTGGTGTTATACTTGACGAAATGGGTCGAAAGGTGGATGACCTTGAAAGGAACATCGCTGACCTCATGACCCACGCCGGAATCGACGAACAGTGACGACGATTGGATCTACATATACAGCAACCATTCTCAAGACTAATTAACGTTTAACTAATTAGGCCTAATTAACTGTTAACTAATTAGGCATAAAAAATGGCTAACTAATTAGGCATAATTAACTGTTAACTAACTAGGCAAAATTAACTGTTACCTAATTAGGCATAATTAACTTTTAACTAATTAGGCCTAATTAACGGTACACTAATTAGGCCTATTTCCTTTAAACATGGCTATATGAATAGAAACACCGAGTTTCGTGTTGTTCTTGATCTAGGCCTGCGGAAATAGACACATTGATGATCTTAAGTATATTATATAGGCCTATAGTATTGTACATTAAAATTGTAGTTAATTTGTGCATGCGCTGTAGAAGAAGGTTAGCCTACTATTACAAGTCAGCCTTAATTATTTTGTTTGGATTCTTGTCATAATCGTAACCGCGAAACAGTTAATATAATATTCTTTTATTGAAACAATCCGGTTGACAAACGGCAACCGGTTACAGTTTACAGAAACAATTCACAAGAACGCAAATGACAGAAGACATAAATCTTAACTGCTACTAACAGAACAGACAGCCTGCAATACACGGCGCTAATAGCAGCCTACAAAGCATGTCCGCCTACGGATCTCGATCTCGGTACCTCTCGCTCTCTATGCCAGTGTGTTATCCAATGCGTTATCGCCCCCCCCCCCAAGTGCGTTCTGTTTAGGACGAGAAAGACTGGAGGGGGCAGTTTGGATCAGGTTAAGAATTCTTGAAGAGATCGGTATTTAGTTTGGAGTGGGAGTTTGGAGAGGAATCCGAGAAATTATAGTAATAACAATATTCTTTGTGTGTTATTTCAAACTCACACGCCGCAGTAGCCTATCATTACAATTCATAGTATGAAGTATGAACGGATGATCACAAGTTATTACAGAAGTCGAATTTAACTGTTTTGGCAGCCATGCCAGGCGCCCATCACGTCCTACTGCTCATTTTACCAACGCCATCTGGGGAATGAAAGGCTGAGTATCCCTTTGGGAAGGTAGCCGGAAATTCGGGAAGCGATCCCGCATTCATGCTGATCTTCTGCTCTTCGTGCCAGAGTGTTACCGTTACCCAAAATCCCGGAAGTCACGGTAGGCCTAACAGCCTACAAATGAAATGAGCATATTGTCTTTCAATCGAATGTTTAAAGAAGACTTTAGAAGAAAATGCAATATTTACTCTTCACACGAATTACGGACACTGCTGCTGTAAGGACTGACTGTCCATGTTCGATATTCGCTTCACCACATGTGACGCAGAGGCTATAGAATTTGGCTCTTTATGTTCCAGCCAGTAGAAAAAGAGAGCTAGGAATGTATTAATTTATCTCGGCTGTCGTAACTTACAGTATTACCGGTATTATCGGTATTACCGTATTACGGTATTCGGTATTACCGGGATTATCGGTATTACCGGGATTATCGGTATTACCGGGATTATCGGTATTATCGGTATTACCGAGATATCGGGCCACTGAACACTGTGTGTTGCTATATGCACTAAGCATCGTACCACCCCACCATAAATGGCTGGGTGAGGAGAAGTGGAATGAAGAGACAGAGACAGAGAAAGAGAGACAGACTTCTTAGCATTAGGCCTATCTGGATGATCAAAATTTCACATGGAGACGACTCTAATTTTAAAAATGTCTTCACTGGCCATAATATTCATCATGATAAGTATAATTGTAACGAAGTTACAAAATGTGATTTATTTAAATGCATTGAAAGACCGGTGGCGCCTGCGGTGCGGTAATTTTCTGCACTAATACCTCAAGCTCGGTCCACTTAGTTCGTCGCCTCGTGTCGCCGATCGATGGAAAAGCGTGGGATACTAATTGTCGCTCCAATGACTTCAAACGCGATACCGTCGACTGGAAGTTAAATATAGCTCGGTTTATGTCTTTTTCACACACTTCGACGTCCGATGCTCGCTAAAATTGGAAGGGGCAGCGATAGATAGTAGGACTTAGACATACATACAGACAGACAGATACACAGACAGCAGAGAAACACGTGAATCGTCGTCTTACTTCAAACGACGCCGTCTTCCACAGGTGTAGATCGGGGGTGACCAAGATTCAGAACCGTGAGATCTTCCCATGAAAACCGACGGAAGAAGGGATGAATTTACGGCGGGAATCTGTACTTCTGTGTGGTCGGCCGCCCGGAAACTAGACGTCTTGGGTGGTATTTTTACCCTATATAAGTCGGCGTCGTTCGGTCTTTGCGTGGTCTTCTCGGTTTGGACAGCGCTCTGGTCGGACGTACAGGATTAGCGGTCGCTCTACGATGTTTTACTCGGTTCGATAGTAACGTCGGTGGCGTACCGAATAGTTCGAAGTGATACGAAGTAGTGACTAGGGTTCGACGCCGTGCTTTCGAATCTACGCTGGATTTAAGGTTAATTCGTCAATCGCTCGCTGTCGATCGAAAATTATATCGTTTCAAAGATTGGGATTAATCGCTTCGTTCTCTACGAATCGTCTGGGCGTTGCGTCTTTGCGTCACGTCTTCGTATGCCGAGACCGAGTGGGTGAAGTCGTCTCTTGCTTCGAACCTTGTCCGTCTCGAGGTAAAGCATTTAGTCAAAATTCATTGGGGAAACACTTTAATTTCTGAGTTTGATAATTCTGTTGATGATTATTTTTACCCCAAGTTGTGCTAAGGCTGATAATTGATTATTGTGTGTTGAATAGAAATTGCTCTGATTTGGCATTGGTAATAAATCTGAAATAACTTAGAAACATGAGTCGTAGTCTTTCTCAGTCGCCTACACTTATGGAGCGCCATCGTGAGGAAGATGAAGACAGAGTTTCGATAGCGTCCGTAGGATCTAGGGCAGGTTCTGTCATGGACTTAATGTTCGAACGGTTAGATGCCCTGCAGTCTAATATACAGTCACAAGTGGGTTCCATACAATCACAGGTAGGCTCTTTAAGGTCAGATGTGCAATCCCAAGTAGGTTCAATGCAATCGCAAGTAGGTGAAGTAATGACCCGTTTGGAAAGATTAGAAACATCGCCAACACCAGAATTTGCTGTAGGGCAGGATTCGAACCCTGATTGCAGCATAGGAGCTGCGGTTGCTGCCCATTTGGCAGCCGCGACCTTCCATTCGCGCCATGGCCTGGTAAATGTAGATGAAGATCCTGGTATGTTGAGACGCAGTGCTCGTCTCTTACACAAGCCTCGTGTATGTTACCGTGAGAGCGATAATCGATGGAATTGGCCACCCGATGTGGGCCGGGATTTGAACTCTGGCAGGGATGCAGCTTTACCACCTCGGAACTTGCCTACAGCCCTACAGCGAAGCGAACCGCCCTTGGCGATAGCGAAGACCGTGGCGACGTCTGTCGACGCGGGGGCGGGCGCCACATAATAAACAGTTGAAGTGGTTTCATTTTTGCTCTTCCTTTCTCATCTCTAATAATTCCATTAGGAACACGAATAAAACACTGCGTGGTGTCAGGTCATTTTCAGTGTCTTCAGTTGGTAAATCGGGAGAACTGGGCCTACCAACGAGGAATTATCCATTTTTATTGTTGTTGTCGGTATCGTTATCGGTATCTATATTACCGGTATTACCGGTATTATCGGTATTACCGGGACTACCGGTATTACCGAGATTATCGGTATTACCGGGATTATCGGTATTACCGGTATTATCGGTATTATCGGTATTACCTGTATTACCGGGATTATCGGTATTACCGGGATTACCGGTATTACCGGTATTATCGGTATTATCGGTATTATCGGTATTACCGGTATTACCGGTATTATCGGTATTACCGGTATTATCGGTATTACCGGTATTACCGGTATTATCGGTATTATCGGTATCACATGGATTACCGTATTATCGGTATTACCGGGATTATCGGTATTAACGGTACTATCGGTATCGGTAGTATTAGTTATAGTGGTAGTGGTATTGGTGTCGGTATCGGGAGTAGAAGTGGTATTGGTAGTCGTAGTGGTATTTGTATAGGTAGTGGTATTGGTGTCTGTATGGGTATCGGTATCGGTAGTGGTAGTGCTAATGGTCGTGGTATCGGTATTTTTATTGGTATCGGTAGCGGCAGCGGTAGTGGTATTGGTAGTGGTAGTTGTAGTGGTAGACCTATTAATTTTCATATGCCGACCTTTTTAATGCATGCAGTTATTAGTCGATGAAGGACCGACAATTAGCCTACATTAAATCATAGCCTATATATAGTTCTGACATCTAGCACACAAAAGTTACACCTATGCCAATACGGCTGGTCTCCTCCTGGACCCCAGGAATGTAGATGAGGGTTAAAGTGCAATAGAGTCATAGGCCTATAATTGGCTACCATGCATTTAAATCAATTTTAATACAATTTTGAGGAATTTAGGTAATCGAAAACGAAAAAGAGAAATCATTAATAAATTTAGCACACGCGTCCTTCTGCAGTGGGAAAATTCCTGCCAGTCCGTGACACTGAAAAGTGTGGAAGCAGATTTGATGTAAATACATTTTTATCGCCAATTAATGCTGTTGCGAAACTTATCAAACACAAAATTATCACTGAAGTGATTTCTACGACGTACGCCATCAATGATAGAGGGCATTTTATTAAACTAATTTTAAAAAAATATTCTTTATTGAAACAATCCGGTTGACAAACCGCAACCGGTTACAGTGTACAATTATGCAATTGAAACAATTCACAAGAACACAAAATATGACAGAAGACATAAATCTTAACTACTAACAGAACAGACAGCCTGCAATAAACGGCGCTAATGGCAGCCTACAAAGCATGTCCGCCTAATGACCAACTCGATCTCGGTACCTCTCGCTCTCTGTGCCAGTGTGTTATCCAGTGTGCTACCGGCCCCCCGTAACTTAGATTTTACACTGTGAATAGATACGAATTTCATAATGAGAAAAATTAATATTGTTTGATTGAGCGCATGCCATTATTTTGTCCATTCCACTCGATTATAGCTGCCAGTCTTGCGCTAAATAAGCGACCGTCACATCTTAACACTCTTTTCGTTACTGGAGGAACGGAAAAGAGCGGAAGCAGTTCTTTATGTGAGGCATTTGTGGCGCATTTTTCATCGCAAAGTTCTCCATTTCTTTGTAAAATGTCGGAATTCACCGGCGATAAAGATGCCTTTCAGAGACGAATAAAGAGGCTATACTCCGTGTGGAAGGTACGTATAGACGAATCTAAACCCTATTTTGTGAAATACTACGTTTATTTATCCGAAGTAGGGCATACTATTACAATCGGGGCCCACGGGGGTCGGTTAGGGTCAGGGTAGGGTCAGTGTCGTCGTTAGAAGACATCGTACCTTCCGCGCAGCATGCCGAAAGATACCGTATATTATCTGAAACTTTGCGGGCCCCGATTCTGATAGAATGCCCGAAGTAGTGCCCGTTAAGTTGACCCAGTCCTGATCGAGAAATAGGGCGCGAAATAGAGTACACAGGAATTGTGAATAGACTGCGAAAGAAGGCACAGCGGAATTCCGGGTAAACATTTAGAATCGGGGTGCGTAGGTTTTCTCACGTCGGTTAGGGTCAGGTTAGGCGTCGTGAGTCGGGGTCAGGGTTAGGGTTTGTATCGTCATTAGAAAGCATGGTAGCCAGTAAACTTACGCACCCCGATACTAAATGTTCGCCAAATTCCGGACATGATATTTATGATACATGTGTTACATGACAATATTGTCATCGTTTCTATTGCCATGCGTTTACTCTGGTTGCTTACAGTGTTGACGCAAGGTGCTTTTTCATTTGCCCTAGAATCCAAACGATAAAAGGCCAGTTAGATGTCGTTTTTATACTCTTGTTTTGTGTAGTCTTACTTGAACTGTAGTAATTCGGCACACCCATACGATTGAATTTGTCAGAACTGTTAAAACTTGCTGCTCTAAGACTCCCCAATTTCCTCGGGGCTTTAATTCCAGGAGATCCCTCATACACTACATGAATCTACTGGTACGATGTATAATAATATGCTGACTTTTGTAAGCTGCTGACCTTTAAAGGTTGTATATTTTGACAGAGTACCTCAGAGGACAATGTGCTGTCCAAGGCAGATGCCATTGTTATTGCGCTTGGCACAGATGAGGATCCCTACTCCAAATCCACATGCTTTCAGGTTTGTGATCATGACAATTATCATTTTAGCTGTTAATATATTAATATTTTAACCCTGTGATGATTATAACAGACGCAGCAGAAATGCTTTAAGCAACGAATAAAAAGTCTGATGAATGAATGAAAACAATGCAGTGGTAAAAAAAGTTTGTTGTTTACTGTTGACTCTATTGCATTATATTTGAAAATTTGTAAACACCTCTTACAATATAAGCTATTCAGTGGTGCTCTCATCATAATCGTAATCGTAAATTCAAGAGAAACTCCTCAGAGGCATGGTGTTGTCCTTGGCTTGATGTCTGTTTTGGCTGAAGAGCCAACAGGTCACACTCACAATTGCTCAGCACCGTCAATTATATGCTTCATCGTTAGATTGTGGTGCTTAATAAATGAATAAAAAGTAATAGCCGTAATAATAATATCAATAATATTAATAATAATTGTTTGACCAATGTTGCAGAGTGCAGCCAAAAAACTTCTGGGTGGCCGTGCATTGTGCAGTTACGAGGGAACGTTACGCTATGTACATTTCGCAGTACAGTGGTCACTGTACCTTTGGCACTATACCTTATGCCTAGAGACACTGTAGCCAAGTTCTATTCTAAACTCAAGACTGTTCTCTTTAGTCAGGGTTGGGTCGGGAGTGCTCCCGAGTAGATAATCTTGAAGGGGTACTACATAAATCTATTGAATGAATGAATTAATTAATTAAATTAGCTGTAGGATGTTTTCTGTATTTTATTTTGTTTGTGTGTCTTTGCAGGCATGGCTGTTTGGCTATGAACTGCCAGACATGGTGATGGTCCTCTGTCGCGAGAAGATCATTTTCCTGAGCAGCAAAAAGAAAATCGATTTCATCAGACAGTTTGAGTCCGATGCAAAGAACTCGGATGAATTGATTCCACAGCTCAAACTTCTCGTTCGAGACAAAGTAACAATTGTTTCAGTTGATAACTTTTGTAACAGTTTTGACTTTTGGATCTCATAGGGAGTCAGTATGCTGTATGGTGCTATCTTCATGGCTGTGCCCCATCTTACCTGCGTGACCTCCGAGCTCTTGGCCCGTCGAATTCTCCGCTCTTCAGCCGGGAAAGCTTTTGGTTCCGCAAGCTTGTTCCTTTGTTAGACACAGTGGCGGCGCCAGCATGGGGCTAGGGTGGACTGAAGCCCCCCCTATCGGCGGCTCAGCCCCCAACAAAAAGTGGGAAATCACTGCCAATGCCAGAGAGGAGGGGAGAAAGGGAAGGAATTGGGGTTTTAGCCCCCCCCCAACCTGAAATCCTGGCGCCACTACTGGTTAGACAGCGCTGGGCCTTTTCGGTCGTGGGTCCTCCATTTGGAATGAGCTTGTTGCCTTGGAACAATGTGCCCACATTCTATAAGTTGCTCTAATTGCCGTGGCTGGGGTGGGAGCGCCTATTAGTAGGTCTTTTGAAGGGGTGCTATATAAATTGTCAGGGTGATTGAATGAACGAAAGCAGGTGGTTTAAATTCAAGTTTTCTTGTTCAAAGTCACTTTAGGTTACTTATTTGTCATTTTTTTTTATCAGTTTAACATCTGAGATTAAAGATTTGCTTAATTACAGTAGTATGTAGTGGTGTCCTGATGACGATGTAAGAAATGACTTTAAAATGTGAACATCAGTGAATGACAGATAATTAATTTATTTGTATACCTTAATTGATTTTTTGCATTTTTGGTGATCAATGAGGTAACTGAAACTAAAGACTTAGTAAATTAAATGGAAACTGAAACTAAAGTAACTTGAACTGATTCTGTGATGTTGTTTTGTAGTCCGACAAAGACAAGGCCAACTTTGAGGAAATTATTAAAGAGTTGAAAGAATCTGCAGAGGTATGACCTTTGTTGTCGTTGCTTGCTGTACAGCTTTGAAGTGCTTCTTGAAAGCTGTGCTATGTTAATGTCTCTTTGATTGCTTTCAATTCATGTCCTTAATTCTTTTGTATGATTTTGAGCTCAAGTTGAGGAAATGTATCTTAACTAGCCTCTTTGGGGCTGTTCGTGCAGACCTTGTTCTACATGACCTACTGCCCCCATTTAAAACTACATCAACAAAGCCAATTTCTACCTGTTGCAGACAGTATGGCTCCCACAACATCTATTGTTATGATGATTTAATTGTGACTATATAATTTGGAATATACGCTAAAATGCGGTTAGCAATGTGGAGGGGTTTAGGGTAATGGTAGCGCTCTGGCACGAAGAGCAGAAGATCAGCACGGATGCGGGATCACTTCCCGCTACCCTCCCAAAGGTCGACTCAGCCTTTCATTTGCCAGATGGTAAAATAAGCAGTAGGATATGATGGGCACCTTACATGGGTGCCAAAACAGTTAAATTCCACTCCTGTAAGATCCAGTGATAATCCGTTCAGTTTGAAATAATAAAACGAAGATTATAAATTGGTTCAAAAAAGCATATACTTAAATGCCTGCATCAAGCTAGATGGAGGGCTTGCTATTTGAGTGAAAGGCAATTGGCTAAATGAATAACTGACTCACTGATTGAATAAATGAGTGAATCGATGACTGATTGATTGATTGTTTGATCAATGATTGATTGCTGTAATCACCATTTGATTGATTTATGCTAATTCAGGGCAAGGCAATCGGAGTGTACACAAAGGACAAATCATCCGGGGAGTTCATTGACGGATGGCGACATGCAGTTGGGAATCAGTTCGAGAAGGTTAGCACACAGCTCCAACATTTTCCTGTCATTTATTTTACAAGGGGTGGTGCCCGATAGCGTAGTGGTTAGTGTGCTGGACTGTCAATTGAGAGGTCAGGGGTTCAAACCCCAGCCAGGGCAGAAATTTGGTTCGAGATTTCTGCTCCACCTGCACCATCTAGCCAACTCGGCTATAATGAGTACATTAACCGTACACTGTTGGTGGGAAGATGAGACGGCGAGGGAGAGGATTGGCCACCAACCCTCATATGCCCAGGCTAAGAAAATGAGCTCGCTAACACTTCGTACCCATGGCTGCCTCAGAGCTAGTGCAAGGGACTGCTCTTCTTCATTTTACAATTAGCTACCATCGAAAGGCATTTCTTTTTGATCGTGAAAACTCTTTATGCTTAGGAAAGTCGTTTGCATATAAATCTAAAATTAGCTACTCGAAATTTGCTAATCAATTAGAATTTGCAAAATCTTGTAGCTTATCGATTAGAATTAGAATTTGCTGTTTGTCTAATCAATTAATTGATTAGTTACCCATCTCTACTATGCAGATGCCTAGTGTATAGTGTTAGGGGTTGCTGTCTAATTTTGTAATATCGGTTTATGGGTACGCAATATAAATTATTATTATTATTATAGGTAGACATCAGTGCTCCGATGGCAGTGATCATGGGTCCCAAGGATGACGATGAATTGGCCATCATCAAGAAAGCATGCCAGACAACAACAGATCTATTCAACAAATTTGTCAAGGAGGAACTGATGGATCTCATCGATAAGGAAAAGGTCAGTCATTAATCATAATTAATAATATAAATGAACAGAAATGTCATGAAGTTATTCACGAAGTGAACTTTTGCTAATTAGACGCATTTCATTTCGGTAGGTGGATTATGCTAAAATCCTATACATTATGAAAGTCATAATAAACGGCATATCTTATTAGTAGGCGCTACTGTCGTCCAAAATATGGGCTGCGGGTGTGGGATGATTTTTCAAATTCTTTTCAACCGTCTTAGGACGGGCAAATATCTAGTAATAATAATAGTAATATTCGTTTATTAATTCCAACTGACAAGTAGGCAGTAAGATTAAATGATAGAGTAGTAACCTTATGACATATTACTTTATCTTACCATATGTTGCCATTCCGTACCGAACCTTATGACAGAGCTCTTACATTATCTTGCGATTCCTTAACCAAACCTTATGACATCTTACGTTACCTTATCACATGTTGCCATACCGTACCCAACCTTACGACATCTTATGTTATCTTGCAATGACTTACCTAATGTTATGACATCTTACATTATGTTACCGTATCTTGCCATGCCTGTCCTTACGACATCTTACATTATCTTGCCATACCTGTACCTTACCTAATAAATAATAATATATATATAATTTTTAGCTAGTACGTTTTTAGCATTGGTGTTGATACACAAGGCGTCAAAACCTAACCATAGTGATTTTCAGTAACAGAAAGTCAGTCATCTGTGACAGACCTTACCGTACTTTTACCATTTAGCGTTAGAATTAAAGTTTTGGTTATTCTCCTATTTAGCGAGTGAAGCACTCAAAACTGGCGACGCAGATTGAAGAGGCATTGCAGAACAAGAAGTACATATCAGGTGTTGATCTGAGCAAGCTGGACACCTGCTATCTGCCAATCATACAGAGCGGGGGAAAGTACGCACTCAAGTTCAGCACGGAGAGGTAGGTCGAGGAGCAGTTCTAGGCCAGATTTCTTATTTTTAGTGAAGTTTAGCAATGTGTCAGATGATTTTTATGTTACTGTTATGAATTTGTGTATGTCTGTCTGTGCAAATATGTTTTATATGTATGTGTGAATATCGGTACTAATACCGTCAGCTCTGGATCAGTTGTGCTTGACCTAATACCTGGAACAAAATCCCTGTTGAATTAAGATGTTTGTCTAATATTTGTGTATTTAAACGGAAGATTGAGCGACTACAGTCAATTGATTGTTGTGTGTGCACTGATTAATTAGTTAACTAGTGAAGTTATATTGAAGGTATCATTAAGCCAAACTAGTCTCTGCATATCACTCAAAAAATAGAACCAAATTTTTTTGTAATTTTAAGGCAAAAAAAGTCTTTAAAAATATGTATAATACTCGTATTCTAAAATTTTCGACAGGTAAACCATTTTGAATCCTTGGGTCACAATAGCTATGAAAGTTTGTGTCTAGACTTTTTAAACAGATTTTAGGAACTTCTCAAAAGCACTAAAAGTGTGTGTGTAGACTGTTTTACTAAAAAGATATGTTGTCTATAGAACGGTTGTCCATTTCTGTTATAGCAACGACGATCTGTTGCACTTTGGGACAATCATCTGTATGTTGGGGACGCGCTACAAGTCGTACTGCTCCAACATTGTCCGGACGATGCTTGTGGGTCCATCCGATCAGATGCAGAAAAATTACGACACGTTGCTGAAGGTGTTCGAGGCAATCTTGGACAAACTGAGACCTGGTATGTGTTTCGATTTCATGTTTTCATGAACTTATGGGTGGCAATGTTATCACAAGTTGAAATTTGATTTTGGGAGTCACTCTATGTATTTATGTATGTATCAGACACGGCCTTTGACCGTTTTGTGCTATGGGCAAGGACAAAAATGCCCTTTTTATATTTACTAGTTAAATTTAAGAAAACTGCTTTTCATTTGCAAGAGTTTGCCGCCCCTTGCAAAATGCTGCTCTAGGCAGCCACCAGTATCGGCTATACCTAAAGCCGGCACTGGTCTGCATATATGTATGTATTTTACAGCTGCCCCTAGGGAGTGGAAGGCTGGGGTTGCAGGTAGCGAACCGTGCCTTTCAAGATCTATTTGTTCTTCAAGCAAGACTGTTACCATTTAACTATCCTCCCTCCCACAATGCAGCACGGAGGCATTGCAGTGGTTGGTCCCTCATTCTACAATTACGAAGTGGCGAACGTTTTTCTAACTACAGAAAAATGTGAAAAGATATTTGTCTGTTCTGTTTGAAGACGAGAAGCTGTCTGACGTCTACGAGGCGGCCGTCGAAGCAGCGAAAGCGGACGACGCGAGTCTTGTTGACAAGATGACAAAGAGTGTCGGGTAGGGCGACTTGACTCAACTCCCAGAACTACTTTGTAATTGTATTTGTCACTGATGATCGAGCATTTGATCTAATCAATCAATCAGTTAAGACAATTGATATGTTGATGCCACTCGTATGTGTGATTTCCTTACCTAATGTTAGATGCATATGAAATGATAATTTCTTGTTTTATTAATAACAACTGACAAACTGGTTACATGTTATAGTAGTAACAGATGACAACAAGTTTAACGTATGGCAGCCATGCAAGGCGCCTATCCGTCATACTGCTCATTTTACAGTGTCCACCTAGCGAGCTGCAGGCTGAGTCGACCTTTATGGGAGTAGCGGGTATTGATCCTGCTTGATGTTCCGCGCTTCACGCTATAGTGTTACCATTGTTCAATCACCCCACCCCATCATGATGATGATGAGTTCTCTGCGGGTCCATTGGCTTTTATGCCACCCGGGGATGAGATGCTTTCCTCACAGGCAATATGGATGAGCAACTTGTCCAGGGTCGCTACGCAGCTCTAGGTAGATTCGAACCTGCGACCCTCCAGTTTCAAGGCACAGAACTTGCCACTATGCGACCTCCGAGATACCTATATGAAGATTTATATAGTGCCTGCTTGGAATCCCTCAAGGCCAGCCAATTTAAGATTTTCAGTGGAATATTCTTTTGTTTTATGTGTCTGTTTTAATTTCTTCTTTGTTGAAGCTTTGCGATGGGAATAGAGTTTCGCGAAAGCACGCTGCTAATCTCGGCCAAGTCCGACTGTAAGGTGGAAAAGGGAATGGTTTTCAACATTAACGTTGGGTTCAGCGACCTCGAGAACCCAGACGCTAAGGACAGTGAGGGAAAGAAATATGCACTCTTCGTTGGTGACACAGTAATCGCGACCGACGTAAGTTTGCCACGTTCTTCACCGTAACAATGTAACAACAATGTAAAATAACAATGTAACATAATATGTTTAGTTTCATTCATCACCTATAGATTCAGAATACTGAAGTTGTGTTTCATCTTCATCATTCCGATTTGTATAGGAAAATCGGTTGTATCATCATCTTGTTTTTCTTTGTTAATTGTCTGCTTTTCCATATCCTTTTCATTTACGTCGGAGGTGTCAAACCTTTTTTAATAGTAGGCCAGTGGTAATATTTTCCATCTAGTGGCAGGCCAGGGTGCCGAAGGTGCCTGAGCAAAATGGGGTAGGGATCTGCAGGAGTGGGACTCAGTGAGCCCGTCCCCAGAAAATGTTTCCAAAACTAAATCTTAAATGGTGCACCTTTTAGCAGAAGAGTTGTTTTGAATACAGTCAAATTAGGCTAAAAGAATCTTAATTTTGATCTTCATTATCAGTCACGAACATCACATAAAACTCATTAAACCTTAAAAATGACAAATTTGAACTTTTTTCTCAAATTGAGTAGGGCCTAGTCTTTAGGCAAGACTCTGTGAGCCAAAAAACATTGTCGGTGGGCCAGAAATGGTCCGTGAGCCGGCTCTTTGACACCTCTGATTGACATATATGAATAGTTTGGTAGTCTTTCCTAATTAGTTAATAAGTTTGCTGGACTTTTCATTGTTGTTGGTCTTGTGTTCTGTTTCAGGGCCCTGCCACTGTCCTGACACCCAACGTGAAAAAGAAGACAAAACAAATTAGTATCTTTCTAAAGGTGAGAAACTGACATATCTTCTTCTTCAGTGTTCTGCTCTTAGAATAGAACAGAATATTCTTTGATTAACCAATTGCAAACCGCATTTTGGTTTACATGAACATGTTAGGATCGACATTGCTTGCTCATGTTGACAACAATGGAAATTATGGTCTGTGTCTGTAAAGGTCGACTCAGCCTTTCGTTCGCGAGATGGCGTTGGTAAAATGAGATGTAGGACAGATGGGCGCCTTGCATGGCTGCCATGCAGTTAAATTCTACTCTAATAACTTGTGATCATCCATTTATACTATGAATTGTAATCATACTGCGTTCACGTCAGTTTGAATCAATAAATGAAGATTATTATTATTAAATGCAGATTATTAACTATGGAGACACGATGATGATGAAGAAATTTAACCATGAATCTAGCCATGATTGCTCATCCATGTTCAACTCCTGAACCGTGATCTCTGCTTAAAGTATTCTGTGCTAAATGAGTGTTGCATTACATTTCCGTACATTACGCTTTGTAAATTGATTTGACGCCTTATGCATTATATTGTAACCAATCAATCAATCATATTTTTGATATGTGCTACCATCTTCATAGTAACAAACTTAACAATGAATATCTGTATGTATCTGGCTTCTTTGTATAGTGCCTTACATGCACCCCATTGGATTATAGTTCTTGGATGTTGTTTTTAGGATGATGATGATGATGATGAAGAGGAAAACGCGAAGCCAGAGGTGAAGTCGGAGGAACCGGAGATGCTCGGAGGGACGAGGTCGAAGAGGAACGCCATTCTTAACAACAGGACACGGGTAAGGACAAGATTGGACGTCTCTTAGAGATTTCACATTTAAAACTATGGAGTGCTGTTCTTAGCAATTGGACGTAAGTAAGGACAAGATTGTATGTCTTTTGAGATTTAACATTTAAAACTATGGAGTGCCATTCTTAACAGCAGGAAAAAAATAAAAAGATTTGGTCATCATGTGCTTGTCTGAATTTTGTATCATACTGCCATGTTTTAGATGTTTAGAATTTTTATGTCTTTGATTTTTACCCGAGGTTGAAAGGATGCCGTAGGATTTGTAGGGAAGTAGTTTTCTGGAACGGCCAACGACCAATTGTTCTTTTCAGCAGAGCTAACAGTTTTGTTAAGTACTGATGCCAACGATCTGCAAATACTATTGGATGTACCTTGTTCATTCATTGATCATTCATTATGAGAATTTATATAGCACTCCTTTAAGAAACCTGCTCAGGAGCACTCCCAGCCCAGCCACGACTACTGAAAAAATACTTCTTCTTCTTTACGTTCTCTGCCCTCAGGCAGGTTCATATGTCCAACGACGCCATTTTTCTCTGTTCTCTGCTTCTCTTTTCAGTCCGAAAAAATACTTATGACTTATAAAACCCAGTTGGGTTGATCAGGAGTAATGAACATCGCTTTGGCGGGAGATCATTCCAAATGGAGGGACCTACAACTGAGAAAGCTCGGCTTTGGGCGCCTGGAAGGTGTCTCGCAGTTCTTAAGTACTGCTTTCTGCGTTATTACAACATGGTTACAGAAGAGACTGGCTTAGATTATTGTATTGTATTGTATTTGATCATTTGTAAAGCGCTTCTCATAGCATAAGCCTTCAGAAGCGCTCCCAGTGCGAGGTACTCCGAAGAAAAAGGATTATGTGTGGTTATGGACTATGCAATCCATCGAAGTTGCTGCTATTCTTAACGCTATCCCAGTTGCGGCCAGTGCGAAATTTGTCTGCACGTGGCAAGTTTTTAGTCTGTGTAAAGAGGCCGAATGATTTCCTAACCAGTACCCTGTCTGTTTTCTTTGACGTTTTCGTTGAAAGCCGGTAAGTATCGTCTTTCCTATGAAGCATGACATGTTTCTCACATGTTTCTCGTAGCGTGAATTGCTGGACTGCGTCATTGCTTGTTAGGTTTGTTTGATATTGTTTGCCATGTTTGATGTTGTAAAATTGAACAGTTTAGGGTTTTCCGGTCAATCATGTTGGTTCTAATTCAATTCTAAGATGTATGATTTCCATCGGGTCAGTGGGTGCTCTAGTCTGCCTCATGAAATGACTTGGTTTCGAACCACCACCCTCTGTTCGACGTGTTCGTGCCACTAATGCTGCATGTGGCTATATGGTTTTCTCTAGACTCTTAAAGATGCACTTTTCAGCTGTTTGATGGCCACATGTTAGCACTTTTGAGGGACTCTTAAGTGGTGATTATAAATGTATTGTTACATTACATCTGTCCACTGCAGAATAAAAATATTTATTTCATGGCTGAGATTTTAGAATTTTCGTAATTAGTATTTAGGGTTAATTAAATTGCCCTGCTTACAATACATTAAAGTGCATGCATCATGTATTTTGTCTTTCTCTTCTGCATCTCATTTTTCTGAATCCCCATGCTTTTTATGTGAAACGACAGTTTATCATCGTATCATTGGCTGGAGATTGGAGACATATCAATGATTAATTAAATTTAGCGATGAAAATTATCGAAAGCAATAGTAATTTTAAACTTGATTATATTATAAATACTACAAGTTTAGAATTGGTAATTTTAATAAACATTTAGGCTTGTTGGTACCATGTGGCGGTTTTTCCATTTCTGGTCCTAGCAATGCACAGCGTCTTGTTCAGAACACATAGGAACAATGTTTCTAGTTTTCACGTTTAACACAGAATCTGATGCAGAGTGGTCGGGCCAAGGAATCCCAAGATTTTGTTCAGCTTCAGAATGCAACCTTTTCTATACAAACCTATTCGTAGAACAGTACAATGAGAGTTGTTTATAATTGTTTGTAATTAGAATGGTGATCAATTATCAATCAATCAATTTGTTTTATTGATTGCCATAGAACTAACAAAAAGTGAAAATAAGAGGATGCCTTCTGATTTTTATTAATTTGATTAATGCATTTCAAGTTAAGTGATGAAATGTTAAATAAGATGTATGTACACAGAATGCAGGTATGCAACTGGTATAATAAAGAATATCCTACCGGTACTTACATTATAACCATGGCTCCAGATGGATCCAACAGTTACTGACGTTTCAATGTGCTCTTGCAATCGAAGCGCGGAGTCTCCGTGATAGATGCAGATGAGCGCTATGCAGATATCTGTATCATAGGATGTTAGTTGGAAACGTGCCATAGGGTTAACATGTTCTGTTGTTAGTCTTGCTAACTGAACTGACCTCTTGTGACAGGCTGTGAATTACGAACGACAGCGGAGAGCACAGGTCTGCTTGTTTGAGCATTATGTCTTGCTAAACTAGACTGCGAATGGTGCGGTATAGCTGACCAGCATCATTCTGTACTTGTAGAATTGCTCTCTCTGCCTAGGTTGACGTAAATTAAATGGAAAGATTAGGGTGCATGTACTGAATTAGATGCCGAGGCTTTAACACTGTCAGGTTAATAGTATTACTATTATTATTAATAATAAAATTTGTAACGAGAGCACGGTCACACCGAAATGTGAATCTGGGACACAGATAGTCCGCCGCCAATGGAAGACACAGTTCGGTATCCAAGTGCTTGAAAGCCAAGGAGAAATAGTGAGTCTTGAGCTACTTTTTGAAGGATGTGAAGGAAGAGAGTGGCATTTGATTCCATTCCTTGGGAGCAGATGCATGGAATGCGTGCAAGCCCATAACTGTTCAGCACTGTGAACCTTGAGGTAAAATCTTGCAGACCAGCAGGCAACTAGGGTATTAGGTTATTTAATGCTGTCTCACTGTGTGTTAGCCACTAATTTATGTGAAATTTTATGAACTTAAGAAGTTAGTGGTTAGTTAAAGATCTTTACGAGATCGTCCGAGTTGTGGTTTAGCATCGTCATGATTCCGCAAGTGCTACTGGGAAGTACACTGTAAACATGCTATATAAATTTGTTGGTGTTTCAGACGGAAATGACAGCAGAGGAGAAGAGACAGGAGCACCAGAAGGAACTGTCGGAGAAGCTTCACCGAGATGCGCGAGAACGTCTCTCTGGACACAAGGAGAAGAAGGACGAGAAGAAGTGCGTCCAGTTTATAACTCTAGATTTAAAAAGTAATGAATGAAATGATGTCAAGGGTGGATAGGTTACTGGAGATAAGAATAATCAAAATCTGAAACTATTGTTATTCTGTCCTGAGCAGTTGTGCTTACATTGGCAGGGTTGCCATGGATCCTCGAAGGTCATGGAATAATTATTATTAGACTTTTGAAAAATGTTAGGCATGGAAAACATGAAAAACATGGTTTTTCCAAAAAGTCGTGGAAAGTCATGGAATTTAAAAATAGGTAGGTCATGGAAAGTCATGGAAAATGGAAATTGTATTGTATTGGAACATTTATAAAATGTGACCCATCTGACCAAAACCAGGCTTAAGTCGCATTTTTTACAATTTGAATGTCATATACCGTTTTAAAGGGTAATCTCTCTCCTTTAAAATGACACAAACTTTATTGTTCTATCATGTTCCTGGCCAAAGTTATGAGTAACAGATCTGGTTCAGTTGTTCAATTGTGATTCCGAGAAAAATGCATTTAAAGTTCTGTATGATTTCCAAAATGCAAAATTCCGTAGCAGCCATGTTCTGCGCTCTGATTAGTTTAGATTTGAAAAGACATTGAATAAAGGTTGCATGATAGGCTAGAGGGAAGTCTGGGCTTTCTATTCATACTATGCTATGCTAGCCTTATGCCACGTATGGCTATTAATGGCGGGAAAATGACAAATATCAGGAATAGGCATTGAATAACTAAAACAATAGCTATTTCAAAATCACCTAAAATACCACTAAAAATTAAAATTTGTCATAAATTTTAGTTTTAATGTGTTTAAAACATATTTATTTATTAATTTATATCAAAAACTAAAAATTGGAAAAAATTATTTTTTTCACATTTTGGCCTTTATCTCAGTAGTGCATTTTGCGACATAAGCCTGGTTTTGGTCAGATGGGTCACAAATATCGTTGATAGACATATTTATAATCATATTTTTAAAGTTTGATAAATATTACATTGATAAAACAATTAGAAAGTAGACCCTTTTCATCTAAAATATGTCTTAAAAGTCATGGAAAAAGGTCATAGAAAGTCATGGATTTTTTGTTTTATTAACCTTGTGGTAAACCTGCCTTGGGTAAGAAAATAATGACTTGAGAACTGGTATCTGTTCAAGACAATCTCGTTGCCTGTCCAACGTGAAAACACTGCTTAATTCTGCACCTTACCTTCGTTACCCACATTGAGCTGGTATTTCAGACAATGGTGTATTATATTATTATTATTTATTAATTAATTAAATTTGTAATACGCGCAAGGTCACACTGAAATGTGAATCTTAGGCTCAGATAGTCGGCCACCAGAGAAAGATGCAGTTATTTGGATATCGAAGTGCTTGAAAGCCAAGGAGAAATAGTGAGTTTTGAGCCGCTTTTTGAAGGAAGTAAGTGAATTTGAGGTATGAAGGTTCTGATTTTAAACCCCTGCTATGATCCTAAATGGTAATAAGTAAATAAAATATTTTGCTGCAACAGGGATCGTAAGATATGCAACTCGTACAAAAACAATACCCAGGTTCCGAAGGAGCCGGAACTTCAGCAGCTGAAGATGTATGTCGGTAAGTGAAACACAATGATTGGGACGCTATAGTTCCTTTGTTGATCAAAGTTCAACTGCTATGTTGTGGAAAGTGTACTTATTCTTTACATCTGTCCATAAATGCACATAGGTCATGAAGGCTGTCTGCTCTGTTAGTAGTTAAGATTTATGTCTTCTGTCATTTGTGTTCTTGTGAATTGTTTCAATTGCATAACTGTAACCGGTTGCG
Source organism: Aporrectodea caliginosa (assembly GCA_020284085.1). Lineage (NCBI taxonomy): Eukaryota > Metazoa > Annelida > Clitellata > Crassiclitellata > Lumbricidae > Aporrectodea > Aporrectodea caliginosa. The sequence goes on from JACEVL010001174.1 coordinate 22,246, forward strand.
GTTTGTCAACCGGATTGTTTCAATAAAGAATATTATTATTATTATTATTATTATTATTATTATGTATGCATGTATACATGTATGTATGTATGTATGTATTGCTCATAGGTCATGCATAAAAACATGCACACACACATTAGCACCTTGGACTGTCACTGAAACATCTTTTAATGAATAATATTGGTACTCTGTTTCATGTGGTTCATCCATAAAAGCACCCTGTTTGCCTGCATTATTATTATATTCGTTTATTGTATTGTATTGTATTGTATCTAAAGATTTATATAGCGCCTCTCTCAGAATAACTATTCAGAAACGCTCTCAGCACGAAACCCTCTGGGGAAAAGAAACGTCTTTAAAGAACGAGAGACCAAAGAGGACAAACTAGTCAATAGTTTAGCCCTTAATTAGTTTATTGGTTGCAAAGCAGATAGGAACACTGCTATCTAGTACATTGTATATAATATTATATAAATGCCGGTAAGTGAAATGCAATGATTGTGACGTTGTGTAATTCTTCTGTTCATCAAAGTTCAATGTGGGGAAACTTTGCTTATTTTTTTACATCCGTCCATAAATGCACATAGATCAATAGAAGCCTGCATAAAAAGATGCACACACACACCTTGGACTTTCACTGAAACATCTTTTAATGAATAATATTGGCAGTCTATTTTGCATGATTCATCCATAAATACACTATGTTTACCTTCAATAACAACACCTGTTTAGATCGAATAGATTGTCATATTTCCAGCACCTTCAACAGGTTCTTACCGTGCACATTATGCATTCTTTGTTACATGCATACATGCATGCTTCTACTTCAAGCTACATGGAAATACTAACCAGTCGGCTACAGTGTGGGACACTAGCTGATTGGTTAGAGCGCTCACCGTGTGATGCGAGCAGTATTGATTCAGTCCTTCCTGAGATGTGTAGGGACCTTGAGCAGGTCCTTCACTCACAATTGCTCAGCGCCATTGGATGATGCTTGATCTTTAGATCGTGGTTTTTAATTAATGCTTAATAATAAATAGCCTGGAAATAACACTTTGATGGGTGATTTCTGTAATTGTTGATGTTTGGCCAATTTTTCCAGACAAGAAATACGAAACGTTAATTATGCCGCTCTACGGAGTTCCGTGTCCCTTTCACATCGCAACCATCAAGGTAATTAACGATTAATCAGTACAACAGAATGCAACACTGTTTGTGTTTATCTTAAAATTAGTATGCAAGTTATGGGCGACTTTGCCATTTACTCGAGGTGCTATATAAATGATTAGGATGTCATTAAGTTGACTGATGATTAAGATGAGTTGCTTATGATTAAGATGATTGATGTTTATTGTGACTTATGATTGATTGTGATTAAGATGACTGATTATAATTAAGATGCTTGGTGATTATCATTACTATGACTTATGATTAAGATGACTAGAATGTTATGCTTAGGGTTACCAATGACACTGCCGTGCTCTATGCAATATAAATTTATATCCATTGTTCTGTAGATCATAAGTGTTAATTGGATGACTGGTGATTGTGAGTAAGACAACTGGTGATTAAGATTAAGACATCTGGTGATTATGATTAAGACAACTGGTGATTATGATTAAGGCAACTGGTGATTAAGATTAAGACAACTAGTGATGATGACTAAGACATCTGGTTATTACGATTAAGACCACTTGTGATTAAGATTAAGACATCTGGTTATTACGAGTAAGACAACTGGTGATTAAGATTAAGACCGCTGGTGATTAAGATTAAGACATCTGGTGATTAAGATTAAGACATCTGGTTATTATGATTAAGACCACTTGTGATTATGATTAAGACAACATTACTGGCGATTTACGATTAGGACAACTGGTGATTAAGATTAAAACATCGGGTGATTTTGTTAATGTAGAACGTCAGTCAGTCTCTGGAGGGAGAGTACACCTACCTGCGTGTCAACTTCTTCCATCCGGGCGCCACACTTGGACGAAACGAAGGCATCATGTTTGTCGTTAACGACCAGATGTTCATGAAGGAATCGTAAGTTTCCTCTGTAAGGTTTTGTTGTTTCAGAAAACAGTTGAGTCCGTTTTATTAGATGCGTGAGATTTTTAAAGAGTCTAGGAAGAGGGCAATAAAGATATGAACAAGGAGATAGACAGGGTAGGGTCCATCCATTTAGTATGTATGCTAAAATCCGGAATAATTGTCTGACTCCCTGTATGCACTTGTACTTTTTTACACCCCCACCTGCGTACGTATGCTTGACGCACCCCTCTCGATTCCTATAGAACAGTTTATGTTTAATCTACGCAGAAACAATCAAGAATTAATAATATTATCATGTGTAATAAAAAGGATAGTCCACCACAATTGTCCATGTTACTTCTCTTCCACAGTCCTACTCCTCCCGGTAGTACTTGTCTGATAGCTGTTCTTTGGCTCATTTGAATAATAGACATTATCAGTAGACCCTGATATGCATGCATATGTATTTGGGTTAACCCCTCCATGCTTACATACTAAATGGATGGCCTCATATGGGACGAGGGAAAACGAAAAGGAGTTAGATACTGGAGGTCACAGATGAAGGGAGAGACAGTGTCAGAGAAAGGGACGGAAAGGCACTGACAGAGTAATGGGTGCAGAGAGTAACAGACAAAGAGGTACTGATGGACACGTGCAAACAGAGTGACAGAAACAGTGAGAATAAGGGAGGGTCAGAGACAGAGGTATAGAGAGAGAGAGAAGTACAGAGAGATACAGTGAGAGATACAGAGGCACTGAGTTATAGAGACAGAAAAACAGAAACTTATGAAGAGGCAAAGTGATTTGCAAAGTGTCTTCTGTCTCGTAATCGAAATTTTATAATTTATAACTTTATCATTCGTTCTTAGATCGTTCCGCAGTTCAAATAAGAAAGAGGCTGGTGAAATATCTGCTCCGTCGTCGAATCTCGTCATCAGTCATAGATTAATCAAAGATGCACAGAAGAAATACAAGAATCGAGAACAGGAGGAACGCGAGAAAGAGGTTAGCAATTGCACAGATGTATTATTTAGCATAGCTCTGGTTTTGCATTAATAATAATGCCGACAGTTTATATGGCGCCATAACACAACCATGCCATTAGATGGTTGAATGATAGCATGCTGGCATGAAGATCAGAAGGACGTAGGTTCGATACCCGCTAGCCCCAGAAGGTTGTCTCAGCCTTCCACTCCCTATGGCGACTGTAAAATGAGCAGTAGGACAGATGGGTGCTGTGCAGGCTGCCATAAGTTAAATTCGACTCCTGTTAAACTCATTGTCATCTGTTACTACTATGTCATGTAACCTCAACAAAGATTATTATTATTATTATTGCCTTGCATTGTACGAGGTTTGGCGACTGTACCTTCTCAGGCCCAACTGCATGAAACAGTGTCTTCCCGACCATGTGTTTCTGTGGAAACATTTGAATCGCAGCGCAAGACATATTTTCAAAACAATCATTTGACTGCCGTTAACTTTTTGAACTCATGTACAGCGCCCTTTCCTTCTGCCTCGGCACTGCACAAATCATCTTATTATTATTGCATTGTGTGGCCTTGCCCTTTCTTTTTCAGGGAATCACAAAACAAGATACGCTGATTGTCAATCCGAACCGAGGCAATCCGAAGCTAAAGGATCTCTACATCCGACCAAACATCGTCTCAAAGCGAATCACGGGAACGCTCGAGGCACATACCAACGGTTGTTCAATCAATCAATTTTCATTCATTAAAAATAGGCTGACAAGTATTGTATTGTATTGTATCTATCAATTTATATAGCGCCTCTCGCAGTGCACACCAATCAGAGGCGCTCCCAGTGCGAAAGACCCAGAGAAAAGAAAGAGGTCTTCAGACAACGAAAAGAGGCACCTGGCCCACCAGTTAATAAACAAGTACGCAACTTATACACAGTGCACCAGTTATATCCTCTATTGTGTATGGAGTAAAAGCAGAGCTTTCAATTTGGAGTGCAAAAACATTTTTTATTGACAATTCATCATGTTAATTAAATTATAACATAATTAATACAACTTCTGGTGAAGCGTGGTATGATCAGGTTCTTAGCTGTCGAACATCCATACCATCTGTCAGCTGTCGACGGGAATCCGTTGGTTGGTTCCTCGTGTTTGCATTGGCCCACCACTGGTGACTCTTCTAGCTTACTCTGCATTGTTTTGCTAACTGATGTAATATATTCGTTCAGAATGACATTTAACATCATAACAGGCTAGCTCAGAGCGCCTCTGAGTAGATATTGTGAAGGGGGCTATATAAATGTTCAGGTACATTACATGATCTAAGTAGGCTTCTTGAAAGGGCGCTATATAAATTCCTGAGATTGCTTCTTTGTAGATATCTTGAAGGGGTGCTATATAATTATTACATTATATTGATACGTTGCATAGTGTTTGTTATGTTTGGTGTTGCTGTCTTTCTGTAGGCTTTCGGTTTACCTCTGTCAGGGGTGATAAGGTCGATGTCCTGTATAACAACATCAAGAACGCTTTCTTCCAGCCGTGCGATGGAGAGATGATTATTCTTCTCCACTTCCATCTCAAGGTTTGAAAACATGTCGTACCTTTTCAGTGGTTGTGTCGTCGACGTGGAATAGCCTCCCTGTGGATTTTCTATCAACACTTAAAGGGTGGTTTAGGGTATTGTATTGTATTGTATCTATCAATTTATATAGCACCACTTGCAGTGCACACCAATCAGATTCGCTCTGATTAGGGTAATGGTAACACTCTGGCACAAAGAGCAGAAGATCAGCACGGACGCGGGGTCGCTTCCCTCTACCCTCCCAAAGGTTGACTCAGCCTTTCATTGCCAGATGGCATTGGTAAAATGAGCATTAGGATGTGATGGGTGCTTTGCATGGCTGCCAAAACTGTTAAATTCGACATCTGTAAATCTTTTGATCGTCCATTCGTACTAAGAATTGTAATCAGACTATGGTGATTGAATCTGATTATATGTTTTTACAATTCTAAAGAACGAAACATGTGGTCTCCTGCGTGAAAGGCTGAGTCAACCCTATGCTGATCTTATGCTCTTTGTGCCAAAGTGTTACCATTACTCTAAAACCCCCTCTTTCATGCTTTCGATGAAAGCTAATAATTACAAGTTCAAATCTAATGATCAGACTCCATATAAGGGTGTGTTGTTCTTATAACTAGTGTCTTGTCAACAAACAGTAGAATTTGGTGCCTGCAGAAGTAAGCAACAAGTCCTATGTGGACTTTAGGATTCGTCCATTGGTGGCTCGAGGGGTGAAGGGAAGGAACCGAACATTCTACTGGGGGACATGGGAGCTTTGGTTTATTCTATGTTTCAGCATCTTTGTTTTCTCGGTTTTGTAGAGCGCAATTCTCTTCGGCAAAAAGAAACACATTGACGTCCAGTTCTACACAGAAGTCGGAGAGATGGCCGCTGACCTCGGCAAACATCAGTTCATGCACGACCGAGACGATATGCGGGCAGAACAGGTTAGACACCTTGAGATACGGAAGCTGGTTACTTTGTTAACTAGTAAGTAAGTAAGTATGGTCTTTAATACACCATTTGCAAGCGCACAATGGGACAACAGTTATGCAATGATAATGATAAAACATCAAAGTAATATTATTAATAATAGTAATGTTTATTGTTTAAATAGTTATGTTTTGAAGTGTGGTTAATAACAGTCTTGATTTCAAATTGTTACTTTCTAATGTGTGTTGGAGTCAATGGTAAGATTTTGATTTTTCATATTTCAAAGGAAGCTTCCTTGGGTGCTTAATTTTAAAGGCACTAAATTCTGCACCAATTGGCTCAATGAATAGCTGAACATGTGTCAATCAATCTATATTTGTATAGCGCCCCTTCAAGATTCCTACTCTAGAGTCTCTTGAATGGGTGCTAAATAAATTCTCAGAATGAATGAATGAGAAACTAACATTATCCTCAATCACTTGAAGTTGTTTCGATAAGTGAAACTGACATTGTGTTACTTTACTAGTTTGTTACCTTCTTTTTGTCTTCCAGGCTGAACGTGAGCTGAGACATAAGTTGAAGTCAGCCTTCAAGAGTTTCTGTGAGAAAGTGGAGAGCATCACGAAACAGGAAGTGGAATTCGACATGCCATTCCGAGACCTCGGTTTCCAGGGAGCGCCAAACCGAAGCACTGTTCTCATCCAACCCACGAGCAACTGCGTTGTCAACCTCACAGAATGGGTGCGTTTCTTTTGAGACCTAACTCTTTCTGAGAGTTTATTTATGTAGCTTTTCTGTTGTTTTTGCCAGAAATGGACACAATTAGTTAAATTGGTAATCGATTAGAATTAGCTGCTGATATTTGCTAATTGATTAGAATTAGAATTAGCAAAATGTTGTAGCAAATCGATTAGAATTAGAATTAGCTGTTTGTGTAAAAATGTCTAATTGATTTGGTTATTGATTAGTTAAATTGTTAATCAATTAGAATTAGCCATAGTTGTTAAAAACGGTAAAAACAATTTAATAAAAACTGAAAAAACGTGGTTTCTTCCAAAAAATAAAAAACGGGGAAAAAACGGAAAAGAAAATAATTTGACTTTGTTACATGTTGTACTGCATTTTAAAATTAAAAACCTTCTAATTAGCAAGCGACAAAACTTTATTAGTAAACACCAAGTAGCACTAATCTACAACAATTATTTTCGTTTTCATAAGATTTGTTTAATAAGAAATTGAGAAATTAAATTTTTTGAAATCTTTTCAAATTTGAATTGTAAACGTAAGTCCATGCTGACATAAACTTGTAATTTAAGACGAAACTTTGTAAGTATAGAGTGTACTTAATTAAAATAATATTGTCAGTCAGTCGGAGATTACTGTGTACAAAGACAACATTTCGCATTTTGGAAATTCAAATAACTTTTATAAATTTTGTTTCCTTTACTGTGCTATTTACTTCTCAACTGATGACATTAAATGATGATGAATCCTTGAAAGGATGGAAACGACATAAGGAATATTATTGTTATAATTATTATTTTGTTTTTGTTTTGATCAGCCGCCTTTTGTCATCACCCTGGATGAAGTGGAATGTGTCCACTTCGAAAGAGTTCAGTTTCACCTGAAGAACTTCGATATGGTCTTCGTCTTCAAGGACTACCATCGAAAGACGTCCATGATCACCGCCATTCCAATGAATACGCTCGACCACGTCAAGGATTGGCTCAAGTAAAAAAACTCTTCAGAAATCTATCCTAACTAACATCTAACACGGCCTACATTTTCTCTTAATCAGCCATAACGAATTGATCGGTTTAACTTCCTTCAAAAGTGGCTCAAAACTCACTAAATATTTCTCCTTGGCTTTCAAGCACTTGAATATCTAACTGCGTCTTCTCCTGGTGGCTGATGATCCACACCTCAGATTCACATTTCAGTGTGACCGTGCACTTGTTACACATGTAATTAACAATAATAATAACGGGTCCCACCTGTCACGAAATTTAAAAATTGTCCTGAAATTTGCGTGAAATTGTCCTGAAATCTCATTTTTTTTGAGTGAAACCCCTGTAATGATACATTTAAATAGTATTGATGCATATATGCAAATGCTGAGATACGTAGACGAGATTCAATTATGCGTTTCTCATGTGTTTGATGTTGTTTCTCTTCAGCTCATGCGACCTTCGATACACGGAGGGAATTCAGAGTCTTAACTGGACAAAGATTATGAAGACGATCACGGAAAATCCGGAGAAGTTCTTCGACGAAGGCGGATGGAGTTTCCTCGATCCACAGAGCTCGGTCGGTAGTTTCCACTTATTTCTTGAAATTGTCCTGAAATCTCATTTTTTTTAAATTTCATGCAGTGATTAGATTGATTGATTGATTGATTGATTGATTGATTGATTGTTTTTAGATTAATTCCAGCAGATAAAGAGTTTTGAATACACTTTTGCTTGAAAATTTGTATACATGTTTTAAGGGGCGCCGTAACAAAACGGCGCAGGACAAAACGGCGCAGTACACAGAATGTGATACCAGCGCAGTACAAAGATTATGATAACCGAACTGAAGATTACGAGATATCGTTCCGGATTCCGGCAGCGAGGGGCATCCAAGTCACAATACATTCGATTAAATCGACGGTTGCAGGCTTTAACTCCAATGTTTGGAACAGTGCCGCTGGGCGATTACCTGTGCGGTATCGCTTACAACGTTAACATTTAGATTTGCTTTTTATGCCATCGTATGAACTATAAGACTAGTTGAAGTTACTTAGGTACTACTTTATATAGTAGATATTTTAGTATATTTTTATGCTTCTACTATTATGACAACGTATGAACTATGAACTATAAGAGTCGTTGAAGTTTCTCAGTTATTTCTAGTATATATTTTATTTAAAAATTTCGCTGCTTCTACTATTAAACTACTATAAACTATTGTTCTTTAGTTGAGTTTTGCACAGTTTTGTCTGCGCCGTTATGTCTGCGTCGTTTTGTACTGCGCCGTTTTGTCGTTTTAAGGATCTATAAAAGCCTTTTAAGATTTGTAAAATGTATTAAACTGTACAGATGTGTTTGTGTGTATGCATACATGTGTGTTTGAATATCTGGAAAATTCATATAGCATGTTTTTTATAATCTGCGGTTTGTGAGCTTGTCAATAAAGACGAAAAATTTTAATATCCCTTGCGGGGAGGTGGTTTAATTTATAAATGAATATTTTTTTTTTTATAAATATTTTAATATTTTATTAATATTGTTATTGTTATTATGTTGTATTAGGAGGATGAAGATGATGATGATGAGGACGAGGATGATGATGCGTACGTACCATCGGGCGATGAAGTGGAAGAGGAAAGCAGTGAGGAAGACAGCGACGATTCCAATTGGTCAGCAGAGGAGGAATCAGGTCAGTACTTGACCCAGTTCATTCATTCACAGCATTTCTATAGGTAGCACTTATTTAAGCGTTTCAGATCTTTTTTATATAGCACTTATTTAAGTGTGTTGTTTAAGTGTATTCTTTTAAGTGTATTGTTTTTAAACGCGTATTGCTTAAGTGTAGGCCTATTGTTTAAGGTGGCCCAAGTATTGAAAAGGTACAATGTTACGTTGCAGGACAGTTCTATTGAATAGTTTATGAAGTTGTTCTCTAGATGAAGTAGAAAATGTAATCTACTATGAAAACTTCTTTAGTGTTGTTTGTGTTGTTATTGGACATTCTAGTGTTAGATTGACCTGTTTTTAACTGTGTTTCTTCTAAAATCTGCTAATAATTGTTTTTTTCTGTTTCATGTAAACTTGTCATTCCAGAGGATGAAGGTAAGCTTAAATTTTTTACAGAGCTCTCTGCTTGATGCTGAATTTATTAAATGTTAATGAATTAATTTCTGTAATGTGTTTTTTTGGTTAAATTTCCTGAATATCTTCTTAGGCTTAAACAGTGTATCAAGCTTTTTATGCTGAAAATGACTGAGGTTGTGAATGTGGTAAGAATGTTGGTGGTATTGAAATGGATTATTGGTGCAAAATAAGTGTAATGCTTTCATGGTGATGATTATGTTATTAAAGTGTGATAGTGGTGATGGTTGAATGGTAATACACAGGCACAAAGAACAGGACATGGGTTCAATACCGGTAGACCCATAGGTTGACTCGGCCTTCCACTCCCTAGGGGGCAATGGTAAATTAACAGCAGTAGGATGGCAGAGTTGTGAAAATAGTAACATTATATTCTGTTGAAATTATATAGAGGTGTCCCTACTTAGCGGGATCTTTGATCCCTTCAGGGCCTTCACTTGTGGCATTCAACAATCCATACTTAAAAATGCAATCTGATTTGTAATATTATTGCTTATTGTTGTTTGGCTACAAATAAACGATTGATTGATTGATAGAGTGGGATGATGATTATAATGTAATGTAATTAGCAAAGTTCTGCTATTGCGCCGGTGTCTAATGCACAAGGCATCAACCGATGGCACACCAAAACCAAGCCGTAATCAGCCGTAATAATGATGACAACGACGATGTGGTGATTATATTAAACCAACGAACCAGAGTTGTTGAAACGATATGAAGTGGGGCATCCCCTATTGATGATGACGATTGATACATGAACGTTATTACGGTGGCAGCCAGGAAAATCTTTAATGAGATTAGATTAGTAATATAATCGTTTGTAATGACATTTAACATCATATACTGTAGGTTATGGCAGAGAACGCCTCTGAGTAGATATCTTGAAGGGGCGCTATATAAATGTTCATTTACATTACATTATACTATCATTGTGATGATTGTCTTTTGTTCGTGTTATCAGCAGGATCTGAGGATGAACTGGGATCGAGTGAAGAAGAGGGAAAGGATTGGGACGAATTGGAGGAGGAAGCAAAACGAGGTGAGAGGAGACGTCTTCAATCATTCAGATGACTTCTTCCTTCTTTGTGTTGTTGCTTCTTTATCTTGCATCAATTGTTGACTTGTTGCATTGTTGACTTTTGCTGTTGCATTGTTGTATTGTTGACTTGTTGCATTGTTGACTTGTTGCATTGTTGACTTTTGTTGTTGCATTGTTGTATTGTTGACTTTTTGTGCTGTTGACTTGTTGTGTTGTTGACTTGTTGCATTTTTGATTTGCTGTTTTTGTCTTGTTGTCCAGTTCAATCAATCAATTTTCGTTTATTAAAAATGAGCTGACAAATACGCATTTTATACACTGAAAACTAAGGTCCGAAATATATCGATGTTTCAAGATTAGATTAAGTCACTGTTTAGATAAAATTAAAACTATAGGCATGTTATATATAGTGGACCATTAATATTATAATTGAGGGAAGAGAATCGATATATATTGAATCAATATAATCAATTTATCATAGACGTAGTAACCAGATCTTTCGTTTTCTTTTGTCATACAGCCGACATGGAGGAAGAGATGCCGGAGACTGACCGACGGAAGAAGCCGAAGCCAGGCAGCAGCACCAAGAGCTTCGGCTCGAGCCACGGCAAGAGCCACAACAAAAGTTCACCCCACAAGAGCCCGTCACGCCACAAGAGCAGCAGCGGCGGCTCGTCGCACCACAAGAGCTCCTCGTCGCACAAGAGCCCCTCGTCATCACACAAGAGCAGCAGCCACCATCGGCGCAGCCCGGGCCGCAGTCCAGGCAGGAGCGAACGACGAGAGGAGAAGAGCAGCAGCAAGAAGCGCCACCACAGCGGAGGTAGCGACCGCCAACACAAGAAGAGAAAGTAAACAATGAGCGCGCTACGTTGTCGCTAAATGGCATCACATTGGACCACGAGGAACACCGTCGCTCTGAATAAATTTGCTGTGCTTGTTTTGGCTGTTTACGTACACACTGGTGGTTGGTTTTTCAAAAAATAAATGTCTGTCTTCTGCACAGCAGTTGACTTTTTGAAAAATATGTTTTTGAGAGCCGTGTGAGAAACCACACACACAGTAAACGATTATGTGGTACAATATAATGAAAGTTGACACATTTGTTTATTTGGTTTTTCAAAAAACAATAAATGCTGTCTTTAACACTGGCAGTTGGATTTTTGAAAAAATGAATATGTCGGTCGTGAGGGCCGTGCGAGAAACGATTATGTATAACGAAAGTTGACACATTCTTAGATATTTGTTTTATTTTCTGACAGGTTGACAGACAGCAACCAGTTACAATATAAAGACGTGCTAAATAATTAAATCATTAGAGGATAAAAACAGTCAGGTATTTGTTTATTCACCTTGTTAGGAACTCGTCAGGTGTGTGATTTCGAGTTCAAAAGATAGTTTGACTGATGTGCGTTTGCAACATCGACATTGTATCCAATAAAACCTTGAAAAGCTCTTAAAAAAGAGAACTTTGTGTGTTTGATGCAAAATTGGGTTGAAATATTTTGTTATCTAACTAGCAGGAGTTTAGTTTTCTGTTGGCCTTCTATTCGCGTATTTGTGGTTTTAATCTTGATATGACGTTTTTCTTTGAAAACATTGCACTTGGCACTGTCTCACTTGTAATAGAAACTTATGCTTTAATTCAGGCCTGAGTTTTGATGATTCTAACATATATTTGATGCCAAACGCTGTAAAATTAGAGATAGCTCCAGAAATTTGTTTGTTAAATTATTTAAAGCAACGCTTATTCAGATACACATACTCTCACTCTCAAATTGAGATCGCTACAGAACATTTTTATGTTGAAGTTATTACGTGTAGTTAAATTGTCGTGAATTTGGTTTGTTGGAATAAATTGTCTGCACTGATAGTTTTGCTCAATTGTTTGCCATTTAGAAATTCAGAATGTTGAGGTCTGGATTTTGACTTCTAATGAGGATGAAGAAGTGTGGCAAGCAAGTTTTACAGAGGTCAGATGTAGCTTGGCAATGTTGGCATGAATGGTCCATAATAAAGGGTATCGAGAAATGACCCAGCAGGGATGGCGATTAAATGAAATGAAATTACTTGAAATCATGTAATTTGTAATTCAGTTACATTTCCCATGTATTTTAAAATTATATTTCATGTGCCAAAGTAATTTGTAATTCAGTTACATTTCTGAGAGTAATTTGCAATCGTTATCTCAGGCGGTGGCACTGCAAAAAGCTAAGTCCACACACTATTGTCATCAGATAGCCTACACTGATGCCAGGTGTTACGTTAGGACGTTAGTTATCTGAACTGACTAATAGGTCTGTCCACTTGGGCTATGTCTCCCGTTTGTGGGCGTCTAGTTTTACTAGGTTTGGAAAAGGAATTCTATTCCCACTGGCTCCAATGATCTTCATCTGCATCTAGTTCCTAGTTTCTACAGTATAGGCTATTACATAGCGTCTTTTATTGCAGAGATATTAGAATTAGTAAGTAAGTAAGTATAATCTTCAATATAACCAGCTGCCAAACAACACTAGCGAACAAGCATCAGCAATTTAAATTCACATAAACATCAAAATCTATCTAGGACCAGTGAGATTATGAGACAAGACTAATACTAAGCGCTCTGCTAAAAATATATCGCATTTGGCTAATTCTTTATAATTAGGATGATTTATCAAAGATAAATAACATTCAAAATAACATGTGAACATACAATTAGAATGTATAAATAGTCTAATCCAGAAATAGAGAAAACAATCCTTTAAACTTTCATGTTAGCCAAAATGCGGTTTGCAATTGGTCTTACAATAAAGAATATTCTATTCTATTCTATTCTATTCTATTCTATTCTATTCTATTTTATTCTTTGACGCGCACAGTACATTTCTATATTGCTCACAATGTCATACCACAGCTACGCTTTATCTATTCTGTGGTCATACCTACTTCGCCATCAGTTGCTATGGATTTGAGTAATCAAGATGGCGGCCACTGAGTTTGAAGATGTCGTTGAATTTGACGATCGAAGCCGGTATTTGGGAGAAAAGTACAAAGAATTGAGGGAGGGTAAGTTAATAAAAAGATCGGACGATAGACAATATTGCCGTTATCAAAATGTGCAAGTTTAGTACCTAATGAAGTGGGAGAATTTAAGAATGTTTTCCCGTTTTGTCGGTCTCACGTCTCAGTTAGGTGCCCAAATTATTTTGCATTGGCATATTGGATATTGTGAATTTAAAATGAAAGCTGGGACGTAAATGGAAGCAGGATTGACGAGAATAATTGCGTAAATGGAAGCTGGATTGGCGAAACTAAAAATTGCGTAAATGGAAGTTGGATTGAAAAAAAATAGGGTAAAGTCGTAGTTTACGTTGCTAAATTATTTGATATTGTCACTTTAACATGGAAGCTGGATTGATCAGAAAAATTGTTTCCCTAAATGGAAGTGGGATTGATGAAAACATTCCTGTGTTCAAAATTGAAGTTGGATTGATCAAAATAACTTCTTTCGTAAATAGAAGCTGGATGGATGAAATTAAGTTTTCGATTCAATAGAAGCTGGATTGATGAAAATAATTATTTTCGTAATTAGAAGCTGGATCCATGAGAATATATCTTTGCTTAAATAAAAGTTCCATTGATGAAAAATATTTCTTTCGTCAAATAGAAGTTGGATTGATAACAGTAATTTTTTCCAATTTAATGGAAGTTGGATTGATGAAAATATTTCTCGATGAAATGGAAGCTGGATTGATGATAGTTAACATGCACATAGGTAGACTGCTTACTTACCAACGTCAAGTACGGCATTGAAGACATTAGAATAATTTAGCAACGTAAACTACGACTTAACCAAAAATAGTTTATCGTGAAACTAGAAGTTGGATTGATCAGAATAATTCTTTGCTTAAATAGAAGTGGGTTTGATGAAAAGAATTCCTGCTAAATGGAAGTCGAATTGATGAAAAGCTAAACTGCAGATTCAATGGATACCAATGCAAAATAATTTGGGTACCTAAACGTCTCCATTAGTTGAGATCTTTTTTCTTTCTTTCTCTCCATGAGCTCCATTACCCGTTGGTGTCAATCGCATGTCTCACTGCTTCTCCACTTGTTTCGATCCTGTGCCATTAAATTTGTTCTTTCCACGTCCAGTTGCGGTGTGTCAGCTGTCGTGAGTGCTACGGGGCCCGATGTTATCCAATGGCTATCGTTTTATTTGTAGGTTACGGTGTGTATATGTATGAAAACAAATTCTTTCGCTACGAAGGAGAATGGCACGATGGGAAAAAGCATGGTATGATCAGTGTTACTTTTTCTCTTAGCAAGCAGTATTGTTAATAATAATAACAATACTAATAATCTTTGTTTATTAATTCAGACTGACATGAACGCAGTATGATTACAAGTCATGGTATGAACGCATGATCACAAGTTATTACAGGAGTAGAATTTAACAGTGGCGTCACTAGGGTTGGTGTCACCCGGTGCGGTAACTCATGGTGGCACCCCATGTACACCCTCCCTTTCCAGATCAAGCAGAATCCTTAATGATTTTTGTACTAATGTTACCCGTAAATCGTAATGCCTGTATATAACAGAATGTAATGGTAAAAATAGTGATATTAACAACTATCAGAATTAAAATTTTACAAATGCATAGGTTGTTTATTTTATTTCTTATTTTAATCATTTACCATGATCAGGTCAGCAGTTACATCATTAAAAATCAAATTAGCAAATATTGGTGGACTGTGGATCGAGGGCAATGAAGGTGCCTGCAGCCTCCTTATAAAATAATGTTTAAAGAATACAGAAAATTATATTATAATTTATAATAACTACAGTAGTGCCCAAAATTGGAAATTTTATATAATAAGGCAAAATAATTGTAAATTTTGGCTGATTATTTATTAAAACATTGTAATATAGGAATATTATCAATTAAAATCAGGTTTGCAATTAAAAATATTAATATATGGCAATATACTCATTACTCATAAATACAAAAAAAAAACAATAACAAATACGCAAGCATTTCAGCACTTAGTGAACATCTCTATACTAGACCAGAACTTTCTTTCCCTAGCTTTCAAGACTGCGAACTTGTGAATCACTTAATCGAAATCAGTGCCTTAAGTTCGGCAAATTTTACAGGCAACTCACTTTCAATTGATAATATCGCAAGATCGGA
This sequence comes from Aporrectodea caliginosa, assembly GCA_020284085.1. NCBI lineage: Eukaryota > Metazoa > Annelida > Clitellata > Crassiclitellata > Lumbricidae > Aporrectodea > Aporrectodea caliginosa. The sequence continues at coordinate 37,846 of JACEVL010001174.1, forward strand.
AAGCCTTGACTGTCCCATGGTAGATCGTAAATAGTTCTTTATAAGTTTAAGCTTTGAAAAGCTTCTCTCACATAAAGCCAAAGACACACAGATCGTCAGAAATAATTTTAGGCTTACTGAAAGGGCTGGGGGAGATTCCACGAAGCCCCATTCAGCAATGAATGTCAAAACGTCTTATATTGCCCAATCTTTGGCTTAGCGGGCTAAGCCTTAGCCTACTCCAGATTAATCTCTGCTGCTTTCAGAATCTTTCTCAGCATTGGTATTTCTATTAAATGTGTACTCTCAGACACTTCATCATAGAAAGTAGTCAATTTTGGAATGGACACCTTCAACTCTTCTTCAGAGGCAGCTATCAGCCTATTCACTTGAACAGTCTCAGACATGGCTGCTACTTCTTTGATGGCTTGTTCAATTGAATGCTTCACCAGGTGACTGACTGTGCTTCTCGTTTAGAGAAAGTCCTAGTGCCTCTAGCTTTTTCACCAAGTTGAAGCATTATTGTAATTGGGTAATATTGACCGCAAGCTGGGCTTACGAAAAATGTTTTTGGTGTCTGTTACTGTTAATTTAAAAATAATAAATTTCTGCTGAAACTCTGCACAAAATTTGTGTAGACAGTCATTTTGTCACTTTGGTGTCACCCCTACGATGGTGACACCCGGTGCGGTCCGCACCCCCCTAGTGACGCCACTGGAATTTAACTGTAAGGCAGCCATGCAATGTGCCAATCTGACTTAGTGCTAATTTTATGAATGCCATCAGACGAATGAAAGGCTGAGTCGACCTTTGGGAGGGTAGCGGAAAGCGATCCAACGTCCATGCTGATCTTCTGCTCTTCGTGCCAGAGTGTTACCATTACCCTAAACCCCCTCCCCAAGCATGTAATCATACATGTTAATTTCTGCAGTGCTACTTACAAGCTATTCACAGGGTAGCAACCAGCTTATTGACAAGAGATGCATTAAATAAAATAAAATATGTCATGTATCTAGCTGTTTTAATTATTTATTAGTTCCTTAATCACGGCGAGGAGATAGTTTAATGGTAACGCTCTTGCCTGAAGAACTAATGGATCTTGAAAGCTGCGGTTTGATACCAGTATCCTCCCTAGGTCGACTCAGCCTTCCACTCCCTAGGAGCAGCTGTTAAATGAGTGGGTGCCTAACAGGCTGACAAGACGCGTGCTCAATAAGTTCATGAAATTTATACCGTCATGTTAGTTTCAATAACTCCTTTCAATAACTGTTTTCAATAACTCTTTTCAATAACTCTTTTCAATAAATCTTTTCAATAACTCTATTCAATAACTCTTTTCAATAATTCTTTCAATAACCTTTTCAATAACCCTTTTCAATAACCCTTACCTTTTCAATAACTCTATTCAATAACTCTTTTCAATAATTCTTTCAATAACCTTTTCAATAACCCTTTTCAATAACCCTTACCTTTTCAATAACTCTTTTCAATAACTCTTTTCAATAACTCTTTTCAATAACTCTTTTCAATAAGTCTTTTCAATAAGTCTTTTCGATAACTCTTCATTCTCACCTCCTCCCTTCCCTCCATTCGCACCTCCTCCCATTCCTCCATTATCACCTCCTCTTTCCTCCATTTCGCACCTCCTCCTTTCCTCCATTATCACCTCCTCCCTTTCCACCATTCTCACCTCCTCCCTTTCCTCCATTCCCAACTCCTCCCTTTCCTCCATTCGCTCCTCCCTCTCTTTCCTCCATTCGCACCTCCTCCCCTTTCCTCCGTTTCGCTCTCTTCCTCCCTCCTCCTTCATTTCGCTCTCTTCCTCCCTTTCCTCCCTTTCACTCTCTTCCTCTCTTCCCCCCATTTCCCCATTTCTCTCTCTTCCTCCCTTTTCGCTCTCTTCCTCCCTTTCCTCCACTCCGCTCTCTTCCTCCCTTTTCGCCATTTCGCTCTCTTCCTCCCTTTCCTCCATTTCTGCTCTTCTTTCTTCCCTTTCCTCCATTTCGTTCTCTTCTCACTTTCCTCCATTTCGCTCTCTTCCTCCCTTTCCTCCCATTTCGCTCTCTTCCTCCTTTCCCTCCATTTCGCTCTCTCTTCCTCCCCTTTCCTCCATTTCGCTTCACTTCCTCCCTTTCCTCCCTTTCGCTCCTTCTTCCCCATTTCGCTCTCTTCCTCCCTTTCCTCCATTTCGTTTCTCTTCTTCCCTTTTCCTCCATTTCGCTCTCTTCCTCCCTTTCCTCCGTTTCGCTCTCTTCCTCCCTTTCACTCCATTTCGCTCTCTTCCTCCATTTCCTCCATTTCGCTCTCTTCCTCCCTACCCTCCATTTCGCTCTCTTCCTCCCTTTCTCCATTTCGCACTCTTCCTTCCTTTCCTCCATTTCGCTCTCTCTTCCTCCCTTTTCGCTCTCTTACTTCTTACCCTCCATTTCGCTCTCTTCCTCCCTTTCCTCCATTTCGCTCTCTTCCTCCCTTTCCTCCATTTCGCTCTCTTCCTCCCTTTCCTCCATTTCGCTCTCTTCCTCCCTTTCCTCCATGTCGCTTCTCTCTTCCTCCCTTTCGCTCTCTTCCTCCCTTTTCTCCATTTCGCTCTCTTCCTCCCTTTCCTCCATTTAGCACTCTTCCTCCCTTTCCTCCATTTCGCTCTGTTCCTCCCTTTCTTTCATTTCTCTCTCTTCCTCCCTTTCCTCCATTTCTCGCTCTCTTCCTCCTTTCCTCCATTTCGCTCTCTTCCTCTTTTTCCTCCATTCAGCTCTCTTCCTCCCTTTCCTCCATTTCGCTCTTTTCCTCCCTTTTCTCCATTTCGCTCTCTTCCACCCTTTCCTCCATTTTCTCTCTTCCTCCCTTTCGCTCTCTTTCTTCTTTCCTTTCCTCCATTTCGCTCTCTTCCTCCCTTTCCTCTATTTCTCTCTCTCTTCCTCCCTTTTCGCTCTCTTCCTCTGCCTTTCGCTCTCTTCCTCCATTTCCCCCATTTTCTCTCTCTTCCTCCCCTTTCGCTCTCTTCCTCCCTTTCTTCCATTTCGCTCTCTTCCTCCCTTTTCTCCATTTAGCTCTCTTCCTCTCTTTCCTCCATTTCGCTCTCTTCCTCCCTTTCCTCCATTCCGCTCTCTTCATCCATTTCCTCCATTTCGCTCTCTTCTTTCCCTTTCCTCCATTTCGCTCTCTTCCTCCATTTCGCTCTCTTCCTCCCTTTCCTCCATTTCGCTCTCTTCCTCTCTTTCCTCCATTTCGCTCTCTTCCTCCCTTTCCTCCATTTCGCTCTCTTCTTCCCTTTCCTCCATTTCGCTCTCTTCTTCCATTTCGCTCTCTTCCTCCCTTTCCTCCATTTCGCTCTCTTCCTCCTTTTCCTCCATTTCGCTCTCTTCCTCCCTTTCCTCCCTTTCGCTCTCTTCTTCCCTTTCCTCCATTTCTCTCTCTTCCTCCCTTTCGCTCTCTTACTCCCTTTCCTCTATTTCGCTCTCTTCCTCCCTTTCCTCCATTTAGCTCTCTTCCACCTTTTTCCTCCATTTCGCTCTCTGCCTCTCTTTCCTCCATTTCGCTCTCTTCTTCCCTTTCTTCCATTTCGCTCTCTTCCTCCCTTTCCTCCATTTCTCTCTCTTCCTCCCTTTCGCTCTCTTCTTCCCTTTCCTCTCTTTCGCTCTTTTCCTCCCTTTCCCCATTTCTCTCTCTTCCTCCCTTTCGCTCTCTTCCTCCCTTTCCTCCATTTCGCTCTCTTCCTCCCCTTTTCTCCATTTAGCTCTCTTCCTTCCCTCTCCTCCATTTCGCTCTCTTCCTCCTTTTCCTCCATTTCGCTCTCTTCCTCCCTTTCCTCCATTTCCCTCTCTTCCTCCATTTCGCTCTCTTCCTCCCTTTTCCTCCATTTAGCTCTCTTCCTCCCTTTCCTCCTTTTCGCTCTCTTCCTCCATTTCGCTCTCTTACTCGTTACCCTCCATTTCGCTCTTTTCCTCCCTTTCCTCCATTTAGCTCTCTTCCTCCCTTTCATCCATTTCGGTCGCTTCCTCCCTTTCCTCCATTTCGCTCTCTTCCTCCCTTTCCTCCATTAAGCTCTCCTCCTCCCTTTCCTCCATTTCGCTCTCTTACTCCCTACCCTCCATTTCGCTCTCTTCCTCCCTTTCCTCCATTTAGCTCTCTTCCTCCCTTTCCTCCATTTCGCTCTCTTCCTCCCTTTCCTCCATTTCGCTCTCTTCCTCCCTTTCCTCCATTTCGCTCTCTTCCTCCCTTTCCTCCATTTCGCTCTCTTCCTCCCTTTCCTCCATTTCGCTCTCTTCCTCCCTTTCCTCCATTTCGCTCTCTTCCTCCCTTTCCTCCATTTCGCTCTCTTCCTCCCTTTCCTCCATTTCGCTCTCTTCCTCCCTTTCCTCCATTTTAGCTCTCTTCCTCCCTTTCCTCCATTTCGCTCTCTCTTCCTCCCTTTCCTCCATTTCGCTCTCTTCCTCCCTTTCCTCCATTTCGCTCTCTTCCTCCCTTTCCTCCATTTCGCTCTCTTCCTCCCTTTCCTCCATTCCGCTCTCTTCATCCCTTTCCTCCTTTTCGCTCTCTTCTTCCCTTTCTTCCATTTCGCTCTCTTTCCCTCCATTTCGCTCTCTTCCTCCCTTTCCTCCATTTCGCTCTCTTCCTCCCTTTCCTCCATTTCGCTCTCTTCCTCTCTTTCCTCCATTTCGCTCTCTTCCTCCCTTTCCTCCATTTCGCTCTCTTCCTCCCATTCCTCCATTTCGCTCTTCTTCCTCCCTGTCCTCCATTTCGCTCTCTTCCTTCCCTTTTCTCCATTTCGTTCTCTCTTCTTCCCTTTCCTCCATTTCGCTCTCTTCCTCCCTTTCCTCTATTTCGCTCTCTTCCTCCCCTTTCCTCAATTTCGCTCTCTTCCTCCATTTCGCTCTCTTCCTCCCTTTCCTCAATTTCGCTCTCTTCCTCCCTTTCCTCTATTTCGCTCTCTTCCTCCATTTCGCTCTCTTACTCCTTACCCTCCATTTCGCTCTCTTCCTCCCTTTCCTCCATTTAGCTCTCTTCCTCCCTTTCCTCCATATCGGTCGCTTCCTTCCTTTCCTCCATTTCGCTCTCTTCCTCCCTTTCCTCCATTTAGCTCTCTTCCTCCCTTTCCTCCATTTCGCTCTCTTCCTCCCTACCCTCCACTTGCTCTCTTCCTCCTGTTCGCTCTCTTCCTCCCTTCCACCCATTCGCACCTCTTCCTCCAATTGCTCTCTTCCTCCCTTTCCTCCATTTGCTCTCTTCCTCCCTACCATCCACGATATGTTTATGCGTTAAGGCTTAGGCCGATGGCGTTCTTGGAAATTGAACTTATTTTCTAGCTTTTATATTAATTTCGATAAATGTCTGGTTTGCTACTATAGTATTGTCTGCAGTCAAAATAAAAAACGAATCAAACTACATCTTAGCTACCACCACTAAATTTATAGAGCAATTTTGTTCAGATGACTGCTAAAACTGCTACCATTAGAGTGTGGAAATTCAAAAAAGTGCGGACGCTCGTTCTTCGTATCCCCCCCCACATATTTTCGTGGGCCCGGCCTATACGCATGGTCGCATGCTGATTGTGCGTACATAATTAAAATCCTAGCGGCGGCGCTGCAGCAGTGCAAACAAATAAATATTTGTCAATAATAAGTAATGTAATGTAATGTAAATCTTCGAAAACTTCTCAGCGCCCACAACAGAAACGTCAGGAAGACCAGCTTATTCACCGGCGCTATATCAAATCAAGTCCGCAATAGCTAAAACTCCACTGTTCGTTTCGGTGCCAGGTCAAAATCCGGGAGGTCAAGCCGAGGAGACAGCATGGTGCTACGGTGACAATCGGTGATGAATGATGATGGTGGTCGTGTGGTGGCTCTGGAGTGGAATCAGGATAGAATATCTTGAAGAGTTCGGTTTTCAGTCGTGAGTGGAAAGTAGAAGAGGAGAGTGCAAGCGGAGGAGAGGTTGAGTTAAGAGGCGAGATAGGAGGATAAGCAAACTGGCGGAGGTCTTTTGGGAGTCCGTTCCAAAGAACTGGTGCAGCGTAGACTAAGGAGCGGTTGCAGAATTTCAGAGTTGATGAGACCGGAGGCCGGGATAGAGAAAGGTATGATGATGAGCGAGTACACCCGGGCGGTTGGATGGTGAATAGCTGGCGAATGTAAGAGGGCTTAGACGTTTGGAGGGCGTTAAGTATGGCCTACTAACATATTGTATAACTGAACTCAGTAGTGTGAATCAGTCATTATCAGCGAAAGGAAGTTTGGAATATTGTTTTGCTAAATGCATTAATTAAATAATCACGATTCCTACCCAATGCTACGAACTTATTGAAACCCTACCTCTCGCTATCTCTCCACAGGTATTTAACTCGAAACTTAAAACACTGCTTTTTCACAAATCCTATCTTGAACCCTCCTCTTCCCCCCACCTACCTCGCCGTTTCAACTCTAAACACCACCTGACTGTCTGACTTTCTGGAATTTGACCCTCTACCTATCGATTTGGTTTGGATTGAGTGCCTATGAATAAGCTGGTTCCCGCAACTTCGCTTTTATGGGCGCTGTAGAAATTTCGAGTTTACGATTATGAATGCTATTATGGGCTTCTTAAGGGAAGTATAGGCCTACGTACACACTTCCGAAGGTGCAGTCCCCCCCCCCATGTCGAAGCAGATTTACGGTTCTGGAAGAACGGTCTTAATTAGCAAAGCAGAGGAGGGTGAGGTCAGGGCGATAGAGTAAGAAAGGGATGAGGTTGTTACGATCGGCTGCTTCAATTAGCCTCCGAAGTCTTAACACATGGGCCAGCTTAATTAGATTTCCCTTCTCCACGATAGTATTAATTATCGTTTAATCTAGCACACGGTCCATGTCATAAATTGGGAAATGTCGCCAATACATTCTTTCATACATTCTACCATTCTTTCTGAGTTTCTTCCTACGTCCTTTTCCCTCCTCAAAACCTTTCTCTGATCTCGGGGTTCTGGCACTGGGAGCGCCACTGAATGGCCACTGCTGTGAGCGGCTGTAGTAGTAGTAGTTTCAGTTTAACGACACTGTGATAACAAGGATCATTAGCGTCGCCCGCCTCCTTTATCTAGGTTGGGACTGGCACTGTTAGAGAATAAACAGTGTCGGAGTTTGTGAGAGGCTGTAAAGTCGACTTTCCAGTTGTGTGAAGTAGGCTAGCCTTACGTAATGCAGGTGTACACAAATAGGCTACGATACAATAAATGTGGAAAGTCTTACTTTGGGCAGTCACCAATGGTTGATACAAACGAAATCGCAACAGTGAAACAAAAATGGCGTCCTCACCAGCCGACCAATCCGAATGCAGGAATCCATTTGCCGAACTCTGAATCGATGGCTCTATGGGAAGAGGTTCTGCACGCGCTGACCTCTGTCGAAGAGATGACCCACTTGTGGCGGTATCTTATTGGCTAACATAGGCCACGCCTACCGTAGAAAAACTACGTCTTTTCTAGCGACTTCCTACAGCGGTGTTTATATATAGGAATGCAAAGGCAACAACGACAATAATAATAATAATACTAATAATAATAATAAAACTAATAATAATAATAATAATAATAAAACTAATAATAATAATAATTATAACAAGTAAGAGGAACTAAGAATAGGTAAGTTATAGTATGGTAAGTTTAGTACCGGACTTTAGACTTGGTGAGGCCCTAAGACATATAAAGCTTGGAGGCCCTTCATAAAAATTATCCCAGAAGATCTCACAAAACTTGAAAACATATGCCTATGCCTTTTAATTAATTAATAGCAAGGCATTTAAAGTGAAAAATTCAAATTCTTTTCAAATGAATGCATTTACTGATTACATATTTATCATTTGGTTGGCTTGATCTCTAATTCTCTTTCATAGATTCCAATATAGTATAGGCCTACCTTGAAAACAATACTTAAACGTAATTTCTAAAATAATTGTAGCATTCATTCGTATACATGTACAAAACATTTTTGGGGCCACTGCTCGTTGTGAGGCCCTAAGCTGTAACGTTTTTAGCTTTATGGAAAATCTGGCACTGGGTAAGTTATAAAGTAAGTTAGGTTATGGCCAGGTAATGCAAAGTACATGCTATGCACAAAAAAGCAGATGTTTCTGGGACTGTTGTGAGAACATGTAATCACGCAAGTTTAGGCACCATCACCAAAGCAGTGTCTCGCAATCAGTCAACATTAATTTCTCAGTAGTAATGTCTGGATACAATGAGACTAATTAATGTAGCCAGAATAACGATTAAAAAAATAATGCACTTGCCATGCCCACACTACAAGTCAGTGTATTTGTTCAAAAATAAGTAAGTAAACGAATATAGGACCAATATTCTCATATGGGACCGGTATAGAGTCCACGCGGGACTCACATAAAACTCATGGAATTAATGCTGACATGGTATTGTATTTGCAGTCACTGTATTTGTTAACAAAAATAGGTATGTAAACGCAAAGCACGTGGGCCACAATATATTCAGGCCTACACAAGTATGAAGATGCTTAATAGGGTGTTACCGATTCTTGAATCGGAAATCGGTTTGCGCCGGATTTTGCCCAAGATCGATTAATCGTAATCGGCGCATCCCAGGACTACCGATCCAAATACCGAAAGAAGTAATTTTTACTAAAACAATTTCTTTTGCATTAATACAAAAATAGTAACCTGTTTTAATGGCCTCCTGCGGCAATCTTTAATCTTTATCATTGATCGTCCGTGTAAAGAAATAAAAAATTGACTCGACTCATCAACAAAATGGCGAGCAGACAGTCAGGCTTTTGACTAACAAACAGTGGTTAGAAACAAATAAAAATGAATATTGCCGATTATTCGGATCAGGAATCGGCGAAAATGCAGGCAAACTATATGGAATCAGAAATCAGCAAAAATAGCCAATCGGTCGCACCCCTAATGCTTAACATAGCACCTTAAGAAAAACAAAAAAGAGCTATCAAACGGATCTCAACAGGTGTAACTTAAAATATATTATAAATCGATATTATCAAGTGGTTCCACTTTAGTGAAACACCTTTGCTATCAAACTGATCTCAACAGGTGTAACTTAAAATGTAATATAAAGGATATTATCAAGTGGTTCCACTTTAGTGAAACATTTTTGCAGTGCCCCCTCCTACTAGAAGTGCTGGTGGCGCTGATGGAATTGCAGTGTAGTGGGTCAACCACCCCAAAAGTCCCACTGGAAAAGAAACAAATGTCTCAACGAGTAGATTTCAATAAGACGGCACATTCGATATTAAAGCAATCTTGCACGCAGTCGACCAACGCAACTTTTATGTCCAACACCATGTTACGTCTTCTAACCACAACCTTTAAAAGTCTACCAACAACTGTTAAGAGTCTACAAGACGTGATTTTCAAGAAATTTAATTTTTAAGTCTATCAAAGAAAACTTTTAAAAGTCACGTCCACTAGCCTTTTAAGAATTGCTGGTAGACTTTTAAAAGACACGATTCGCGATTCTTCAAACTCAAACGACTTTAAATGTTCATCAAGCAAGACGTATAAATTTCTATCGGTCGTAATCGCGTTCGTATAAACATATTTCCGTATTATAGGGTTCACCAGTACAAGCAGACGCGAGATAAGAGCAGTTCCAAACACACGACCATCTTCCACAGTTCAATGTCAACAATACACGACAGAATGGGATTCGAACCCACGAAGTAGCACTGTCGAAGGATTGCACCTTTATCGCTTCACCAAATGCACATCAGCGGCCGACCTAATCGCAGGAAATCTAGAAAACAATGGCAACAAAGATTCTTTACAGTCCACATTGCATCAGATAAACGAGAGTGCACAGAAAAATGCTAAAAATGACCCATACAGAAAAGAGGCTAAATGCACCCATAGAAAAAGGCTGACCCAAGGAGAAAAATGCTAAAAATCACACAGACGAATAGGCTACAAAAAATCACCCAAAGAGAAAAAAGGCAAAAAATCACCAAGGAGAAGAAAGGCTAAAAATCATTCATCACCCAGAGAAAAAAGGCTAAAAATCACCAAGGAGAAGAAAGGCTAAAATCATTCATAACCCAGAGAAAAAAGGCTAAAAATCACCAAGGAGAAGAAAGGCTAAAATCATTCATCACCCAGAGAAAAAAGGCTAAAAATCACCAAGGAGAAGAAAGGCTAAAAATCATTCATCACCCAGAGAAAAAAGGCTAAAAATCACCAAGGAGAAGAAAGGCTAAAATCATTCATCACCCAGAGAAAAAAGGCTAAAAATCACCAAGGAGAAGAAAAGGCTAAAATCATTCATCACCCAGAGAAAAAAGGCTAAAAATCACCAAGGAGAAGAAAGGCTAAAATCATTCATCACCCAGAGAAAAAAGGCTAAAAATCACCAAGGAGAAGAAAGGCTAAAATCATTCATCACCCAGAGAAAAAAGGCTAAAAATCACCAAGGAGAAGAAAGGCTAAAAATCATTCATCACCCAGAGAAAAAAGGCTAAAAATCACCAAGGAGAAGAAAGGCTAAAATCATTCATCACCCAGAGAAAAAAGGCTAAAAATCACCAAGGAGAAGAAAGGCTAAAATCATTCATCACCCAGAGAAAAAAGGCAAAAAATCACCAAGGAGAAGAAAGGCTAAAAATCATTCATCACCCAGAGAAAAAAGGCTAAAAATCACCCAGACAAAAATGCCAAAAATCACCCAGGAGGTAAGTGAATGGGAAAAACGTTAAAAGTACTTCCCTCTCCTGCTGCGGACATTCCACAAATCCAGTTTTATGCACTTGAACCCAAGCTAAACCATCAAGCATAGGACTACAATTTCTTTAAAATTCTGAGCCCTTGTTGCAAAGCATCTAAACAATGGCAGGTCGCCAGCGCTTTTACAGCTAAGGCAAACAAGTGATTGAACAGTTAAAATATTTTAGAGAAACTAGTACCACGAAGGATATACAAAGCAAATATTAGTAGAACTGTGTATACAAACACAACATCTGAATCCAAGAGAATACTGTTACTTCAGTAATCGATATATAAACAAGGGGGGAAACAGTTCAAGCAAGTCAGTTTGCAACGGTAACCTCTCGAAGAACTCCATAGTTATATAAACAAGGAGGGGAGTCAGTTCAAGCAAGTCAGTTCAAGACGATACCCTCTCTCCGTAGTTCTTCTGAACCAATATTTCATAAGCATCTATTTCAGTGCAGGCTTAGAGCAAAATATAAAATAAATCACGTCAGTATTTGCAACAGTCTCACTGTTTCAAAATCTTTGTTGTTTTTGAACCGATGTTGATGATGCCCGTTGAGTCTGGCTGAATCAGGAGCTCCGGTAATTTGCCTTGATCACCCTATGAAAAATACAATATCATAACGATAAGATATGGCAACAACTATTAACTATGCAGAACAGTTATGGGTTCGCGTGTATTCTGCCCTAAGGAATAGAATCAACTGCCACTCTCTTTTTCGTCGCTCAAATTCACTTCCTTCAAAAAGAGGCTCAAAACTCACTATTTCTCCTTGGCTTTTAAATACTTGGATATCGAACTGCATCTTCTCCTGGCGGCTGACCATCAGATTCACATTTCGGTGTGATAATAATAATAATAACTATGAACTTAGCTTTGCATATGTATTTATACATACACATATATAAGATAAGCTGTCCCAGCTTCATCTCCACATGAATCATTTGCGACTTGACTCGCATACTCACATTCTGTTGGCTCACATACTGTTAATCTCTAACATGCTGTTAGTTAATTTAGTTGTTTAATCATTGCTGTTTATGTACTTGCAATTTTGATTGCAAAATGGTTCAACAAACTCAAACTCATATGTAACTTGTTGTAGTAATACAGCAGGCAAACTTATATATCATGATTAAAGAAGGCATGAATTGACGTCTGCTTCTAGCATACACCATTCAAAATCGCTTGGACAGAACCATTTGTGCCTGTATGATGCTAAATGTCATTACGAACGAATATATTACATCAGTTTAGCAACACAATGCACAGTAAGCTGAAAGAGTCACAAGTGGCGGGCCCACGCACACACGAGGAACCAACCAACGGATTCCCATCAACAGATGAAGATGGCATGGATGTTCAGAGTCCCTGTGCGCTATGAGAATGGCACTAACAAAGCCATTAGATTAGATTTGAAAATAAAGTCAATCAGTCATGTTTGTGAACATATAAAATACCAATGTTCATAACCATTTCTCTACTTCCATGGATGTAGATTACCATTCATAACCATTGGTAAATGTTAATAGGATGAATGGTAATGGTATCCGATCATCATCAATTTCTGATGCCAGCCATATGGCGATGATGGGTACGTATAAATTACCTCCATTGTCCTCGATCACTTGTCAAGACCAGTGCACAGCTCATCATCATCATCATCCTGATGCCAGCCATTTGGCAATGATGGATGCGAATACTCAATTGTCCTCGATTATTATTTGTCAAGATCAGTGATCCCTGCGACGATAGCTCATTTATATAATCTATCCAGAGCAATCTTGTACCTACTTTAATCTGGATCATTCCGTGTATTGTGTCTGATTCCAGATTCTGTTCCTCCTTGATGTTTCCCGACGAGAGATCGGAATGTTCTTTTGGCAGAGAATAAAACCGACCACCTTCGCCCCGCACCCGATTCATTGCGTGGACGTGTCGCGACTCGTGAAGATATTTCTACAGAAAAACGGAAAGTTGCAAATAAAGAACCTCTGCTATAGTGACGACTGTGTACGGTTAACAGCTTCTCAAAGAACAGGTCTCTTAGGTTTCAAAACATTTTTTTAAGGGATGAATCATGTCTTGTGAATTTCTGTCTTACAACTGCCCAATACGCTTGTTTTTTTACAGTTATAACCTCAACCAAAGACTGTTTATTCAACCATTTTTAACTCACACAAATCAAGCTCTTTTTAGCTCTAATTAGCTAACAATTGTTGAACTGTTTTAAGCAGTTACTACTATAACTATTATTAGAACAAACAACTGCATAGAATAATAAAAGAGGACATAAGAAGACTAGAGGCTTTTGAAATGTGGACACGGAGAAGAATGGATGGAACACAAACCAAATAAGGAAGTGATGGGAAGGATTGGGGATAAGAAAGAGCCCTGATACACACAATAAGAGAGACAATGGAAGTGAAAGAGACTCACGATGTGAGGATACTCAATCCTCATCACTTTGCTCCCAAATAACTTCTCATTACCTATTAAAGATCACTGTAACTGTATTTTACGTATTCTTTATAATCACGTAGCCTAACATGTTTGATCTTTGTGCTGTGACTGTCTCCAGAATACCGTGAACAATATTGCCTGTCTAACTCTTTAATGACGAGCGTGTACTAAAATGTACGGGAAACCATAGGCAGCTCATCGTTAAAGGGTTAAGTTGCATCTGTGTCAGCTTAATTAACACAGAAAAACGAATTTCATTGATTGATTGATAAGAACTGTCACGTGGGGCGCGGTGGTGTAGAGGTATGTTCGGTGCCTTGCAGCCGGAGGGTTGCGGGTTCGAATCCACCTCAAGCCGACGCGTAGGGACCCTGGCCAAGTCCTTCACTCGCAATTGCTCATCAACTGCGGCGCTTCGGCGTGAAACTCCGATTCAGTGTCCGCGCTGTAGTCGGGAGCGCCTCCGAGTTGAAATCTTGAAGGGGCGCTATATAAATACCTTAAATGAAAAATGAATGAAAAATGGAGGGGAGGCAGACCAAGACAGATGACTGGATGGTGACAGATGGATATGGAAAGCTCAAAGAAGAGACTCAGTAGCGAGAGGAGTGGCAACGCGGACATCTGAACCTGCCTAAAGACCAAAAGAACCAGGCGAATAATAGCAAACGTGCCTTAAAACATACCCGCCGCTCCTTGGGAATTTTTCCCTGTGCTTCTAGCTTGGCACGCGCCTGTCTGCGTTTAAGAATGCGGTGATACTGCTTGGCGTTGACATAGAGCGGCGCATCGCGATCGTCGACGACTTCCGGTTCTGGCGTCTGGATCTTCTGCATGACGACTGGAACGGCTCCAGAATTCGGCATCATCTAGAATGTAATTGTAAAGTAATTTATAATTTAACTGCAATTGTAATGCAATTTATAATTCATAAATTTATAATTTGTAATTAATGCATTTATAAAACACAACATCAAAGTATCTACTCAGAGGTGCTCTCTGCGTTAGCCTCTATGATGTTAAATGTCATTACGAACGAATATTTATTAAGGGATAACTGCAATTAAAATCCCCGCCAAGGCAGAACGAATATTTATAAAAGGATATTCTTACTTATCTTACTATTATATTACATCAGTTAGCAAAACAATGCACAGCAAGCTGAAAGAGTCACCAGTGGTGGGCCCCACATAAGAGGAGGCACCAACCAAAGGAATGCAGAGAAAAGGATCACAATGGATGCGATTATCAAGCGTGATTACATTCAAGCAGAATTCACACATGCTGGAGTGTTTGAAAGCGTAGTGTTTCGCATACTAGACTGCCAAGAGAGAAATTTTGAGATTTCTGCTCCACCTGTGCCCCTAGCAAACTCAACAAAAATGAGTACAATGACCGTACACTGTTGATGAGAAGATGAGACGGTGAGGGAGGAGACTAGCCACCCTCATTTATATGCTGAGGCTAAGAAAATGAGATCGCTAACACTGTGCCACGGCTGCCTCAGTTTGAGGGACTGCTAAAAAAAACAAATTACCATAATCATTCCAGATGCAGAATTTTGCTGGCTCGTTGGCACGGTGATTGTGTTGCCGGAGAGATTAAGGCTACCGTTCTGTAAAAGATGGCCTGCCATAGACAACGGAAGCTGAATGATGTTCCCTGTCAGCCAAAACAGAAGACACATGATTAATTTAAAATTTCAACAACATTTAATGATAATAATAAAAATTAATATTATTATTATTACAAACATTTCTAACATGCGCAAGGGCACATAGAATAATAATAATAATATCTTTTCTTTATTAAGCGCCTGACAAACGCACTGCGCTGTACATTTACATGTTATGCAATTGAAATCTTAACTACTAACAGAACAGACAGCCTGCAATACACGGCGCTAATAGCAGCCTACAAAGCATATCCGCCTACGGGACTCGAACTCGGTACCTCTCGCTCTCTATGCCAGTGTGTTATCCAATGCGCTATCGGGCCCCCCCGAAAGACACGATTAATTTAACATTTCAACAACACTTAATGACAATAATAAAAATTAATAATATTATTACAGACATTTTTAATGCATGCAAGGTCACATAGATAGACGCATCCATGGTTAATTTAAAATTTCAACAACACTTAATGATAATAATCAAAATTAATATTATTATTATTATTACGAACATTTTTAACGTGCGCAAAGTTAAAAAGAAATGCAAATCAGAGGCAAGGTTAGTCAGGTGAAGAGTGGTTAGATATAAGAATGTCTGAAAGCCAATGAGAAATAGTGAGTTTTGAGGCGTTTCTTAAAGGAAAAGAAAGAGTTCGAACTTCGGACAAACATCAGTAACCAATGGTAAATAGTGAGTTTAAAGCGTTTCTTAAAGGAAAAGAAAGAGTTCGAACTTCGAACAAACATTGGCAGTCGGTTCCATTCCTTCAAGGGTACACGTACCATTGCTTTGTACTTGAATCGTTTGAATCTGCTGTTGTTGCTGCTGCTGGGCTTGTTCCGCTTGCATTGACTGTTGAAGCGGTTGGTAGATGATTGTCTGTCCGTTCTGGAGTAGCGGACTGCTGACGAGCTGAGGTTGCCCAGAGCCTGGCTGCTGGATTATTATCTGTGCATACAGAATATCATTATCACAATGGGTGGGCAATATTGTAATAATAATAATCTTTTCTTTATTGAAGCGCCTGACAAACGCACAGCGCTGTACATTTACATGTTATGCAATTTAAATCTTAACTACTAACAGAACAGACAGCCTGCAATACAATGAGTACAATGAATATACACTGTCATTGGGGAGACCAGACTGAGAGGTCAAGGTCTGACCACCTGCCCTCATAAGCTGAGGCTTAGAAAATTAAGTTGCAAAAACTTGATACTCATGGCTGCCTCAAGGGACTCTCTTCTTCCTTTTCCTCTTCTATTCCCATCCCATCACTCTAACTTACAAATATTCACCTTCAAAATATGTGACGTCGGCCGAGAAAAGGGACCACTTGTCGGTAATGCACTTATTACCAGTTTCCATAAGCTCGTGCCATCAGAAAATCAGGGTAGAAATTTCAGAACGTTTGGCCCAAAATTTATGAACTTCTGAGGGAAAATATAAAATATCATTTGGTGGGAAATCGCCTATAAATATTAAAACTGTCTCTACCTGATGTGTTAATACCAGATTTTTGGCCTTAGTACATCATCTGGAGTAATATAAAGTCGCTGTACAGCGATTATTAGCTTCAGGTGCAGTAATTAGATGCCAAAATCAATAATCACGATATTACGAAAAACACATTTTTTTAATCTAAAACCCAACAAGTGGTCCCTTTCTCGGCCGACGTCACATATTGTTAAGTATTATGTTAAACTATAACAGGAAAAATGGATTAACGCAGACCTCGGGTCGTGTGTTAATATCGATCTAAAGCAATCCCAGATTCAAAGCAAATAACAGACTTGACTGATTCTGGGCTACTTGCCTTCTAGCAAACCTAATATTTCGTAATCTGACCAAAGGCTTCTGTCACAACATGCACTAGCAGTGAGATAATGGCCAAAATGTGATAAAACTTTCATGTATGTCAAAATTTCTCTTGTAATATTATTTTTAATAAATTAATTTTTTTTTTAAGTATACAGGACAAGTTAACAAAATTTTCAGTACCGGGTATGTGTTATGTACATAATCTAATTTCTCTTTTTCAAATTTCATTCAATTCTGAACAAGGTTGCTAATGAATTTTACATTTCAAAATTATAGAAAACTTTAAATGCATATTTCTTGTAATTATAATTTCAAACAACTGAACCATATTTTTACTCATAACTTTGGAAAGAAACATGATACAACAATAAAGTTTGTGTCATTGTAAAGCAGGAACTTTACCCTTTAAAGTGGTTTATGACACTCATATTGTAAAAAAAACTGAGTTAAATCTGGTTTTGGTCAGATGGGTCACATATTTCATAATCTGACTTGCCTGCTGCAACTGACCGCCTTGGCCCTGGATCTGAATCGCTTGATGACCACTCTGTGGGACGGTCTGCAGGATCAATTGCTGACCATTGGATGAAATGATCTGACCACCATGACTCAGTTGAAGGACCTGTCAAACATGCAATCAATTAATCCATCAATCAATATTCGTTTAATTCAATAAATCCAGTTGTCATGAATGCAACTGGTTACAAGTAACACCAATTAGCTGTAGAGCCGAGCTTGAGTTAGTTATTGAAGATAATTACAAGTGATTATGAGAAAATTAATATATATCTTTGAACAAGACTCGTGGAATACAGGAGGGTGAAGTTGTGCTTTGCCTTTGCAGTTCTATACAGCTTTACTTTAGAAAGTCTTTAACATTGAAGACAAACGTTGAACGCAAAATAATAACAACAGTACTCATTTATTAATTTAAAGCAACAAGTAAGATTACATGACTTAGTGGTAACAGATGATAACAAGTGTAACAGCTGTTGAATATAACTGTATGGCAGCCTTTAAAGCGCCCATCTGTCCTACTGCTCATTTTAAAGTTGCCCCTTAGAAGTGGAAGGCTGAGTCAAAGTAATATGGGGCTAGTGGGTATCGAAACCACGTCCTTCTAATCTTCGTGCCAACATGTTACCATTCAACCAACTCCCTGAATGCAAGAAAGGAAGGATAGAAAGGTAGGATGAATGGAAGGAATGACGGAAGGAAAAAGGAAGGAAGGAACAAAATACGGAAGGAAGGATGAATGGAACGAAAGAAGAAAGAAAGGAAGGAACAAAAGAAGGAAGGAAGAAAGGAATGACAGAAGGAAGGAATGCATCTGGACTTGGGGAAGGAAGTAATGCAAGTGATTATCAGATAAAGTCAGGATGAAAACAATAAGAAGATGACGTGTTAACGTTACCTGTCCGGATTGCAGCGTCTGCCCGGACGATAAAAGCATCTGATCCGACAGCGTCTGCATTACGAGAGGACGACTACTGACTATCTGTCCGTTGGACCCAGTCACCTGATACTGTTCCATGTCACCTCTACAGAAACACAATAGATCACTTTCATAAGAGACAGCCATCAATCAATCAATCAATCAATCAATCAATCAATCTATCTATCAATCAATCAATATTCGGTTAATTCAATAACTCCAGTTGTCAAAGACAAAACTGGTTACAAGTAACACACATTAGTTGTTGACCCAAGCTAGAGATGTTACCTAATTCAAATTCTTAGCCTACAAGCTGCCTGATTTTACAACTAACAGCAAATGATCAATTGCTGCACTCATTTTTAGCTGAATTCATTCAGCAGCAGTCTTCTTTATGCTGCCCCAGCATGGTGGGGCCTCGCTTCAGCTAGGGACTGTATAAGGCTTCCTCAACAAAAAGTATATCGCCTGAACTTCCTGGCTTCTAGCGGATCAAATCATTGATCATCACGGCCGAGAGTTGACTATTGAGAGCTGTAATTGACAACAACTCACATGTCCCATGTAGCTTGTTTCCCCCACATTTCAGAGCCAATATAACTTGCGCCCCAGACTGCACAATTTTGAACTCCCGGTTAAAAATGATACGATATATATCCCCAGGATTCTCTGCATTTCTATTTCATGATCTTCTTTCATCTTTATTGAAACTTGTTGTCACTGATTGCAGTTTGTCAATCAGACCAAAACGTGGAGAAAATAAGGATGCAAGGAAAGATGCTGCTTAAAACACATGTTGCGATTTGTTCCGGCTACTGTTTTTAAGTCGGTCAGTCACGCATTTTCAAATTCCCTATCTTGTTCATTTTACAACGACCAGTATGACTACAGACTCAAGAATTTGAAGCCCTACTGCTGCAAGATCGAAACAAAATGCAAACCTATGGCATCCAAACCTATGGCATCCAAACCTATGGCATCCAATTGAAAAATTGATAAACAAACGCAATCCAGACATATCTGAACCCGGCTGAACTATACAAATTCAAATTCGAAATCTCGTTCAGTTTACAACGACTACCTACACATTCAAGAATTTGAAACCCTACTGCTGCAAGATGGAAACAAACTACAAACCTACGGCATCCAATTGAAAAACAGATAAACAAACACAAACCAGACAAATCTGACCCCGGCTGAACTATACAAACGAACACGCGGCTTTACTAAACAGAAACCCGAAACGGACCGTAACGATTACTACAAAAAGACACGACGGCCATCTTGGCCTTGCAAACAAAGCCTCGACGCAACAGGAAAGATGACGAAAGAACAATAACGACTTTAATCGAAGAAAAATGACGAAAATCCTCCGTTTGTTTACGTCGCGAAGATTTCGTGAGACTTTTGTGGACCTACTCGGATGGATTATTTTTCCGTCAGATGATTGGTCTTCGTTAAGAGTGGACGAATTCTAATCCGAACGAATCACAAACCAGTCGACCATCGCTTCGATTCCGCAATTGGTGCTCTTACGTCGCCCGGCCGCAGCCCCGCCGACCCAACGAAATACGTTAGCCAGTAATTTCTATAGCACTATGATTACCTTTGTAAGTAGTATAGAACTATTCGTATATTCGTTTTATTTATGTAAAAAATCGGACAAAACGCAGAAATGCTGACATGAGTGATAATCGATATTTAGAAATAAATATTTTTATACAAGGATCTGGGAATAAATTGTATAAATAGTAGGCCTATATTCGATAACCTTTGTAAGTAGGCCTATAGTACATTATATTGGCCAGTTTTAAATCCTTGAAATTGAATATCAACATATTGGTTTATTACGAAAAAAAATTTTTACATGAAAAGTTTTTAAATAGGCTTGAGAATATTCGTGCTATTAACAAAAACAGTCTTACAAAAACGCAGAAAGTTGCCGTTGCTGTTTAACGACACTGTGTCATAACAAAGATGA
This sequence comes from Aporrectodea caliginosa, assembly GCA_020284085.1. Classification (NCBI taxonomy): domain Eukaryota; kingdom Metazoa; phylum Annelida; class Clitellata; order Crassiclitellata; family Lumbricidae; genus Aporrectodea; species Aporrectodea caliginosa. The sequence continues at coordinate 57,921 of JACEVL010001174.1, forward strand.
TTAGTGTCGCCCTCCTCCTTCCTCCAGGCTTGGGACTGGCACTACCAAATGTAGGGTAGCGGCGGAGTTATAAATGCTAACATGAGTGCTATATGAGGTGAGGCGGCAGTGGTGGCGACGGCATCGTAAATCGTCATAAAAGTCATAAAATGTCCACAAAACCAACTTCAAATGTACTAATTGTATTCGCTAGATGGCGATGGTGAAATGAAAAACACCGTAAACCGACAAAATGTGTTCAAAGTGAATCTTACAAAGCACGTGTTTTCTCGATTTCTGCAATAATAATAATAATAATAATAATAATAATAATAATAATAATAATCGCGTTCCGAGGCACTTTCGCCAACCAGGACACCGACGAGTAGGGTCATCTCCAGACAAATTACATCATATAGTAATCTCTAAGTCCCTGAGGGATCCTGTATACCTCGGGGCATAAAAAAAAAAATAATAATAATAATAATATTATTACCAGCGTGTCTCCTTAACAATACAACGCTATAACGCAATCGCGTTCCGAGGCACTTTCGCCAACCAGGACACCGACGAGTAGGGTCATCTCCAGACAAATTACATCATATAGTAATCTCTAAGTCCCTGAGGGATCCTGTATACCTCGGGGAAAAAAAATAATAATAATAATGGTTAATTAAAAGTCATAAAATAAAAGTCATAAAAACAACTTCAAATGTACTAATTGTATTCGCTAGATGGCGATGGTGAAATGAAAGTGAATCTTACAAAGCACGTGTTTATCTCGATTTCTGCAATAATAATAATAATAATAATAATAATAATAATAATAATAATAATAATAATAATAATAATAAAAATAATAATAATAATAATAATGGATAATTAAAAGTCATAAAATGTCCACAAAATAGCTTCAAATGTACTAATTGTATTCGCTAGATGGCGATGGTGAAATGAAAAACACCGTAAATCGACAAAATGTGTTCAAAGTGAATCTTACAAAGCACGTGTTTATCTCGATTTCTGCAATAATAATAATAATAATAATAATAATAATAATAATAATAATAATAATAATAATAATAATGGATAAAATATTAAAAGTCATAAAATGTCCACAAAACCAAATTCAAATGTACTAATTGTATTCGCTAGATGGCGATGGTGAAATGAAAAACACCGTAAATCGACAAAATGTGTTCAAAGTGAATCTTACAAAGCACGTGTTTTCCCGATTTCTGCAAGAATAATAATAATAATAATAATAATAATAATAATAATAATGGATAATTAAAAGTCATAAAATGTCCACAAAACAACTTCAAATGTACTAATTGTATTCGCTAGATGGCGATGGTGAAATGAAAAACACCGTAAATCGACAAAATGTGTTCAAAGTGAATCTTACAAAGCACGTGTTTTCTCGATTTCTGCAATAATAATAATAATAATAATAATAATAATAATAATAATAATAATAATAATGGATAATTAAAAGTCATAAAATGTCCACAAAACAACTTCAAATGTACTAATTGTATTCGCTAGATGGCGATGGTGAAATGAAAAACACCGTAAATCGATAAAATGTGTTCAAAGTGAATCTTACAAAGCACGACCGTGTTTATCTCGATTTCTGCAATAATAATAATAATAATAATAATAATAATAATAAATAATAATAATAATAATAATAATAATGGATAATTAAAAGTAATAAAATGTCCACAAAACCAACTTCAAATGTACTAATTGTATTCGCTAGATGGCGATGGTGAAATGAAAAACACCGTAAATCGATAAAATGTGTTCAAAGTGAATCTTACAAAGCACGTGTTTATCTCGATTTCTGCAATAATAATAATAATAATAATAATAACAATAATAATAATAATAATAATAATAATAATAATAATAATAATAATGGATAATTAAAAGTCATAAAATGTCCACAAAACAACTTCAAATGTACTAATTGTATTCGCTAGATGGCGATGGTGAAATGAAAAACACCGTAAAACGACAAAATGTGTTCAAAGTGAATCTTACAAAGCACGTGTTTTTCTCGATTTCTGCAATAATAATAATAATAATAATAATAATAATAATAATAATAATAATAATAATAATGAATAATAATAATAATATTAATGGATAATTAAAAGTCATAACATGTCCACAAACAGCTTCAAATGTACTAATTGTATTCGCTAGATGGCGATGGTGAAATGAAAAACACCGTAAATCGACAAAATGTGTTCAAAGTAAATCTTACAAAGCACGTGTTTTTCTCGATTTCTGCAATAATAATAATAATAATAATAATAATAATAATAATAATAATAATAATAATAATAACAATAATAATAATAATAATAATAATAATAATAATAATAATAATAATAATAATAATAATGGATAATTAAAAGTCATAAAATGTCCACAAAACAACTTCAAATGTACTAATTGTATTCGCTAGATGGCGATGGTGAAATGAAAAACACCGTAAAACGACAAAATGTGTTCAAAGTGAATCTTACAAAGCACGTGTTTTTCTCGATTTCTGCAATAATAATAATAATAATAATAATAATAATAATAATAATAATAATGAATAATAATAATAATATTAATGGATAATTAAAAGTCATAACATGTCCACAAACAGCTTCAAATGTACTAATTGTATTCGCTAGATGGCGATGGTGAAATGAAAAACACCGTAAATCGACAAAATGTGTTCAAAGTGAATCTTACAAAGCACGTGTTTTTCTCGATTTCTGCAATAATAATAATAATAATAATAATAATAATAATAATGGATAATTAAAAGTCATAAAATGTCCACAAAACAACTTTAAATGTACTAATTATATTCGCTAGATGGCGATGGTGAAATGAAAAACACCGTAAAACGACAAAATGTGTTCAAAGTGAATCTTACAAAGCACGTGTTTTTCTCGATTTCTGCAAATTTCATCGGAAATAAGACTGGATTTGAACTCACCGCTTCAGGAAAACATCTACCGTCATCAGATATCAGGTAATCCTCAACTTTATCGTCGGACGTTCAACGTTAGCTCGATACATTGCCCGACTGTTTGCCTGTGTTGAATAGGGCCTAATAATAATAATAATAATAATAATAATGGATAATTAAAAGTAATTAGAAAATTTTAAAATAAACTAGTAAATATTTTTATATAAGGATCTGGGAATAAATTTGGTTTTCGCGCACATGTCAATAGGGCCTACAACTTGGTCGGTCCACCTTTGCAAGCTGGAAGTTAACAGCAAGTCCAACTGTCCAACACTGCACTAAATCACCATGGGATTCGTCCATTACCACCGCCGTAGCCACCACACCTCCACTGCCGTCTCCACCACCTCCACTGCCGTCGCCACCACCTCCCCAAGGGGCGACTGTAAAATGAGAAGTAGGACAGATGGGCGCCTTGCATGTTTGCCATAGTTAAATTCGACTCCTGTGCAACTTGTTACTGTTACTAAAATATCGTGTAATCTTACTGCATACTTGTCAGTATGAATTAATAAACAAATATTATTATTATTATTATTACATACACTGTAATACTCAGTACTTTTTTCTTTACTTCAAAAGTATTACCTACATGTACATATTCATAAAGAGTACTGCACTGGTTTTACGTCTACTTAAACAAAAGTTGACGAGTATTTTCACTTAAGAACTTAAATTAGGACTTAAATATTTTGGCCCGGTACTTTGAACAAGACTCATAATTGTATCTATGTGGTTTACTGTGTGGTTTACTGACTTCACAGTTTGAAAACAATATAAATTAAAATGTAACATTTGAGATAATATAGGCCATTGCAGAATGTAAACCAAAATGTGGTTAGCAATTGGTGCAATAAAGGATATACTTACTTACTTACTTTGTGCATAAGGATAACAATATTCCAGATTCAACTCATATTAAATTATTTCGTTCAAGCACACACCAAATGGTAATCTCTAAAATCCAACCTTTTAAAAGAGCTAAAATAACAGTAAAATCAGTTGTACTAAATGAAAAATAACCAAATTTTATGCATGGTTCACACTTCAACGGTAATTCAGGAATAACTGTTATTCATTAAAAGTTATTTGTGAAGTGAACATACTACATTTATGTTCAATTATTAATTTGTCATACACAGACAAAATTCAACTTAAATTCATGGTTCGAGTGTTTGCATAACGTCTTACAGTGTAAGTAATTCCAGGAGCATAATGAAAACTAAAACTAGGGATGAGCCGATTGGCATTTTTTTTACCGATTTCCGATTCCGGATAGTTGGCCTGCTATTTTCGCCTATTCCGATCCGAATAGTTAATAAAACAAAAATTAAAACAAAAGCTTGTATAATATTCTTGCAAGACTTAATTCCAAGAGTTTGTGCACTGAACTATTTAAAAGAAAATATTTAACACTTGAAAGTTTGAAACCGCATGGCATAAGAAAAAAGCCCGACTGTCTACAATTTTGTTGACACGTCAAGTAACAATTTTATTATTTACACGGACTTCAATTAATTAAAGATTAGAGATTACCGCATGAGGTCGCCAAAACAGGTTACTATTTCTTTATTAATGAAAGAAGAAATTGTTTTTGGTCAAAAATATTATTACTTTTTGGTCAAAAATATTATTACTTTTTGGTCAAAAAATATTATTATGTTTGTTATTCGGATATAAAGGCCTGGGATCACCGATTCCGAATAATACCGAATAGTGCAGAATCCGGCCCGAACAGAACGGATAATCGGCCCATCCCTAATGAAAACTCCCAAAGCAAAAACATGTCTTATTTCTAATCTCGATTTAGAATCAACATATACATATAAAATTTCAACTCAGATTTGCCCAAATCTCAGGCATAACTTCCTAAAAAACGTTTTGGAGCTGATCTTAAATATTTAAGTTAAGCGTAAACGTCGAAAGTAAATGCAAGGCTCACACACCAGCAGCGGTGTATCTTGTACATGTTGCCTCTACTATGCGCTACCAAAACAACAGAAAGACTAGCGGTATCAGAAAAGACTGTCAAGCGCAGCATACTACTCGCTGGTGGTGGCCACAGCAGTAGTAGTGTCCTCTGCTGGCAACTCGTGCAGTTGTACCGTATCAAGATGAAAGAGTTCTTCGTCGTCGGCATTCGAAATTAAGAAATTGGCAAGTTCCGATCGGCGGTCATTTTCGGCGCTGAGGAAGTCCCAGAGGGACGGATCGCGATCGACTAAAACTTCACCCTCCGCATTTTTGAACTTGCGTAGTTGCTGCGGAGAGGCCGGCCGGCCGTCGGGGTAGGCGTGTTCGTAGAAGCAGCTGTTGTTGAAAGGACATTTTCCGTTGCCTTGTTGGAAGTGCATGCAAGGCTTTTTGCTGCAACGAAAAGCAAAGAAAATTTGTTGAAATCAATCGGCTCCTGTTTACTTTCTTACTTTTATTTACAAAGTGACGCAGGGAGACAATCTTATCCCCCATTACTGCAACAAGTAAGTCTTCCCCATCCCATCTTGTTTTGTCCCCATCCCCACAGGTTGTCTACCGATCCCACCCCATAGAACTATATCACATTCCCTGCAAAAAGTTTTCACCAATAAAATTTATAAAAAAAAACAAATTTTAACTTACCAGGCTATTTGTATTGCTAATTGAATTAATAAAACACTCACAAAAAACAGATTATCTGAAAGAAAGGTTACACTATAGTCTATAAGGTGTAGTCTGATTTCTAATGTAACAATACATTCAAACAACACTTTTATCCAATTTCCTCATGGAACCCTTGTCATCCCATCACCGCACCCTAGGGTTCCATGGAACACACTTTGGGAAACACTGTGTCTAGAGTATGTCTGTCCTTCAAAATCTTTTCTCTTATTCATTCAGACCTAAAACTGATTCAAACTGCCTCAATGGTGTTTTTGTGCGCCTGGGAACATGTTCCCAGCTCCAAAACTTATTGCTTTGAGGTGCTGGCACGGACAACTTCGTTTAACAGAGGGCCGCCCTAAAATTTTCAGGGCAACTCAGGGCCGTATGCCAATTGCGGGCTAATTTTAGCAGATTCATTTGCCCCAGAAAATGAGACAATATTAATTTTATTCATACTAAATATTGCAGAATAATCGTTAAAGTAAATGAAGGTTAATTCTTATGATGAAAACCTAATTATCCTAATACCTACAGTCCTACACTACAGTAAAATATATGTTTATAGTTTATTCAGTTTCAACAATACATAAACAGATAAAATGTTCCAAAGTGCCAGGTACAATGCTAATATAACATGTCTTTTATTATTTTATTTAATAATAATAATAATAATAAAAGACATGTCGAGGGCTGGTTCAAAGTTCCCCAGGTGCCGGACCCATCCCGAGGACTGCATGTTGCGGCTGTTGCCCACCCCTGTGTTAAAAAGATGCAACTATGACTACCCGAGTGTGTTTTATGATCAAACAGAAATCAACAGCCTATAAATACCTCAATGCCAGCTTGTAGTTGTCAATAAGTCGAATTTTCTCGTCTTTGCCTTCGACCCAGAATTTGCTTGGAATTACGAAATCTGACTTAACTCGACACTCTGGACAGGACCTTCAACAGAAACAGTCAACATTAGTCATCAAGTTACTATTAGAGATGCATTCATTCATTCATTCATTACGAAGAGTTATATGGCGCCCCTTCAAGGTTACTACTCAGGAGCGCTCCCGACCCCAAAACCTGAAAAGGACAGTTTTGAGTAAGAATAAAAAGATTCAGATATGGGTAACTAATTGATTAGCTAATCGAATAAACAAACAGCTAATTCTATCAATCAGCTACAATAGTTTGCTAATTCTAATCGATTAGCTACAATATTTTGCTAATTCTAATCGATTAGCTACAATATTTTGCTAATTCTAATCGATTAGCAATTTAACTAACTAATTAGCTAATCGATTCCAAAGCTGTTTGTCTACTAATTCTAATCGATTAGCTATAAGATTTTGCTAATTCTAATCGATTAGCAAATTTCAGTGGCTAATTTTAATTCTAATTTATTAGCAGTTTAAAACAAATCGTGCCCATCTCTGCTTACTATACATATCAGACCAGGGCTGGCCATATTCCAAATGGAGCCCCTGGCAAAGCATACATTCGACACGCTCTGACCCCAACTCCACCCCATGTCACAACCCAATGAGGAACAGTTCAGGAACCAGCCAGAACATTTCACGGATACGAGGGAGTAATTCGTGTAGGACATGCCCACAAAACATGGCTAAAAAAGTGAAAATAATCTTTGTAATTGAAAAAATTGGCTAAAAAAGTGAAAAACATAAACTGCTAAAATGAGGTCTAAGGCAGTATCCGGTTTCACGGATAGGAGGGAGTAATCTGCGTAGGACATACCCACAAGGTCGAATTAAGATGACACAATAGAAGTGACTAAAGTAGAAGCGTACCTGATGACCTCATTCTCGTACTGCTCTGCGGAACGCCACTGCCGGATGCAGGCAAGGCAAAAGATGTGAGAACAATCGGAAAGAATTCCGAATCGTCGAGCCGCGACCGACTGCTTCTCCCAGACGACTTCATGGCAGATGCCACATGTCTTGTCTTCACTCAACTGTGCAGCAAACGCAGCTTCCATACTCTGCTCATGCTCCTTTATGCATTCCTGTTCATCAACAACACAAAACGTCATCAATCATCAAGTTTTTTTATTGAAACAGTTTAATAACAGAAGCAAAATGATTCATGAGTTGACAAGAGATGGGCAGCTAATCGATTAGACTAACAGTTAATTCTAATTGCTTAGCAAATTTCATAAGCTAATTCTAGTTCTAATAAATTAGCAATTTAACTAATCGATTAGCTAATCGATAAGGCATTTTTAGACAAACAGTTAATTCTAATTCTAATCAATTAGCTACAAGATTTTGCTAATTCTAATCGATTAGCAAATTTCAGCAGCTAATTCTAATCGATTAGCAATTTAGCTAATCGTGCCCATTTGTGGAGTTAACAAGACATTTGTAAAAATTGGGATCAAGATACAGGGAGGCCACAGACTATCAAATACTGTACTACTATCAAAAAGCAACCGCATACAAACCTCAGTGTGCTTCTTATTCTGCAGCTCATCAGAAGGCACCAGGACTGCTTTTCCACAAAACTCGCATATGTCTCCGTGAATATAATTACATTTGTCTTCGTACGGACAGTTGCCATGGGCCGCAAAAGGACACAGCAGAGCCGAAGCCTCTGTCGGATTTGGCACGTGATTAGATAACTCCTGTTCCATTGCGTCAGGCGAGGGTGGGATTCCGGTCTGTACTGCATCTGAATAGGACAAAGGACCTGGAAACAATAAGAGTAACTAATGTAACACAGTATGACATGCGACTGTAAAACGAGCAGTAGAGTCAAGCTCCATACTACCTCTGTGATCTTATCAGACGGCCTATCTCAGCTAGCTCTGGAATGTCCTCTGCTCTTTAGACCATCATGACCTTCTAGTTCCGAGGTCTCGGACTGCCACAGCACAGCATCGTGCCTATGCCTCTGTTGGACCTTTGCTGTGGAATGACCTCCCTGCTTTAACTCGTGCTGTGATGTTATTTGGGGGCACTACTGTTTCTGCACGTTCTCTTAAGACTTTTTCTTTTTCAAGGGGCCCTTTCGCACTGGAAGCGCCTCTGATTAGGTTGTACTGTGAGAGGCGCTTTATAAGTCCATAAATAGAATAGTAGGACAGATGGGCACCTTGCAGGCTGCCATACAGTTAAATTAGACTCGTGTTAAACTTGTCATCATCAGTTACTACTGTAACATTTTCATTCATTCATTTCAGATATTTATATAGCGCCCCTTCAAGATTTCTACTCAGAGGCGCTCCCGACTACAGCGCGGACACTGAATCGGAGTTTCACACCGAAGCGCATGAGCAATTGCGAGTGAAGGACTTGCCCAGGGTCCCTACGCGGCGGCTTGAGGTGGATTCGAACCCGCAACCCTCCGGCTGCAAGGCACCAAACATACCCCCTTGAGGTGGATTCGAACCCGCAACCCTCCGGCTGCAAGGCACCAAACATACCCCCTTCAGGTGGATTCGAACCCGCAACCCTCCGGCTGCAAGGCACCGAACATACCCCTACACCACCGCGCCCCACATGTAATCTTACTGCGTACTTTCCAGTTTGAATTAATATACAATAGTTCTGGGGGCATTGTTTTTGTCATTACATGACTGGCCGGTTTTTTCTATTATTAAGAATGATCACGTCAATGGATGCTAGCGACATAAAGTTTCTGTCATCTTTACTCATGGCCAAAAGACAATGCTCAGTTTACAAGAGCTTTGGACAAAGTACAAACTCCGGTGCCATGACCAAGTCACTTACTAAAGCGCTTCCCAAAATGGTGAGTCAAGACACTGGTCAAATTGTCTCGGAATCAAGAAATGGAAATGAATTTTATAAAGTCATAACAAACACTTATTAGGCTAACATTTAAAGGCCAACAGAGTCATCTAAAGAATAGGCTAAGCATGCATTTCAATCAATTTTAATACATATTTTGAGGAATTTAGGTGATAACAAAAAAGAGAAATAATTAATAAATTTGGCATCAGTCCTCTTGCAGTGGCAAAATTCCTGCTGGTCCGTGACACTAACAAATTAATTCTTGTCAGTCCATGACACTGAAAAATTAATTCTTGCCAGTCTGTGACACTGAAAAATTAATTTCTGCCGTACCATGACACTGAAAAGTTTGGGAAGCACTGACTTACTACATTTAATGCAATTTAGTACAAGTGTTAGTACAAAATGTTCTGTACTCACCTGACAGCGCCTGCCATTTCTGTCCAGGCACGAACTCAGCCGCCATCACCCAATCGTCTGCTTTCAACTTCGGCGGCAGACCTTGGATGGTAAGATCCATGTCTGGTGGAGGAGCAGGTACGACGGTCCCGGACTTGCTCAGCGGCGTCATGTGACTCGTGACAGGTGGTGGCATGTTTATCCGTCGAGGCGGGATGCCTCTCACAGCGTAAGGCGCATTAGCTGTCACGGCGGACCTAACTTGATGAGCAGCCAGCGGCTGCGGCACCACTTGCTGTGATGCGTTGTTAAGCATAACATGATCGTAACTGAAAAATAAAATGAGAAATCATCATGTGGGTTCGATACCTGCTAGCCCTGCAAGGTTGACCCAGCCTTCAACTCTCTGGGGGCGACTGTAAAGTATGCAGTATGGCACAGGGGGGCCTTGCAGGCTGCCATACAGTCAAATTTGACTCCTGTTAAACTTGTTATCATCTTTTAATACTATATTATGTAATCTTACTGCACATTTGTCAGTGTGAATTAATAAACGATTATTATTATTATTATTATTACTGCTGCTGCTGCTACAGTGTAAGCTACTAGACCTGTTAATGAGAAGTTGTTGGGCATCAGGCCATAATAAACCAAGCTGAGTTTAAAGCAGCTTTATGCCATAGTTACCTAAAATATTCTCTGAAGAAACCTATAAATAGTACAGTTCCTTATCTACCATAATTTCCTTCATTTAACGTAAGTAAAAAATCTTACATGTGGTTTGTGACCTAATTTTAAAACCCCAACAATGGAAAATACTGAAACTTGATAACCTTTACATCAACTGTCAATTTTGTAAAATGTGAGCATTTGACTTGCATTATTAAAGGCTACATACTTACATACCTACAATGTTTAAGCTATACTAATCAAATTGTGAACTCCGCCACAGGCTACCTCCGCCGAGGAAGTCTGTGCCTGTCCCAAGCCAGGATAAAGGAGGAGGGTTCTGCGGTGGGCTTGCAACCCACCCAGGTAAAAAACAACCAGCAACAGAAACAATGCAGAATATTAAAACCATCAGAGAAAGAACAGGACAAGATAAGCTAGAGAACATCATTAGAAAGAAAAGACTGAATTGGATGGGGCATGTGGCCAGAATGGACAACGATAGAAGAGCAAGTCAAGTGATTAGGTGGACTCCTGAAGGAAAGCGCGGGAGAGGAAGACCAAGAAAGAACTGGATGGGAACTGTTCAGGAGGACCTGAGATGTCTGGAGATGACGGTGGAGGATGCTGTCGAGGTGGCGAGGGACAGAGAGGAGTGGAGAAGCTGCGTTGCCCGATGTGCAGTCCTGCACGGGAAGGACTAAGGTCTAAGGTAAGGTAATCAAATTGAAATGTGACTTAACCAACCAGCAGCTGGCTCCATACGAATTAAATACTTAAGTTATGCTGTTAAATTAATGTAAATAGCAAATTTTGTGATACTTGTAACTCTGTAAATAATGCTTTTTGTTTTGTTTTTACCTCTGTGTGTTTGTTACAAACGGACCAATAAAAAAATATCCACACACAAAGTATCCAACAAGAAGAAAAATATAAAAAAAATCCCCCCCAAAATGCGACTTACCCTACCGGCAGCTAAAAAAAACTTAAACAAGACTACTAAAATGAACAATTAAGTAGGCTAAAATAGGTAAGTAGTTACTACATAATAGGCAAGAAATAATTAAATATTAATAATAGGCTACTATAAAAAATAAACAATGAATAATGCTAAAAAAAAATTTAATCGTTAACAGCCCTAGACTTAACTGACCGGCAGCTCCCTCCGTACGAACACGCTCCGATCTGATAGTAGGTGCAGACCGTCGAAGGCCGATCCTGGAAGCTGTGTGAAAATCTACAGTTGTCTTTCTCCCGACATGCGCCACTGATGAAATATCTACAACATTTTAAAGTCAACTGATAAGGAATTTGTAGATAATAGAGAATGCACTATTGACCGATATCATGTGCACTGATAAGGGCCTTCAACTGTCTAGAGGGTGACTTAAGCAGTAGGACATATTGGTGTCTTGCAGGCTGCCATACAGTTACATTTGACTCCTGTTAAATTTGTTATCATCTGTTACTACTATATCACATAATCTTACTGCCTATATACTTGTCAGTTTGAATTAATAAACAAATATTATTACATAGCTGCCCTGTAATTATGCAACAATGCAGCAATGTTCTACTGTGCACGCAACACCAAATTCTTTACTAGCCTTCCCTGAGAGCACCAGCACAAGCAACAATTGGCCAGCAAGGGAGGTTAAGGGTAATGGTAACACTTTGGCATGAAGAGCAGAAGATAGGCATGGACGCAGGATCGATTCCCGTTACCCTCCCAAAGGACGACTCAGCTTTCATTCGCCAGATGGCGTTGGTAAAATGAGCAGTAGCACGTGATGGGCGCCTTGTATGGCTGCCATACAATTAAATTCGACTCTGTAATAACTAGTGATCATCTGTTTATACTATGAATTGTAATCATACTGCGGTGTGTCAGTTTGAAATAATAAACGAAGTCCATGCTGATCTTCTGCTCTTCGTGCCAGATTGTTACCATTGCCCTACACCCCTCCCCGATTGTACTGGATTCAGTTAAACCGTATGGATGATCGAATAAGTGAATGAATGCGCATTTTGTCTACATCTAAAATAAGGCCTTGACCAAGTCCATTTTTCAATTACTTTATTGGTGACGACAAAAAAAATACACCGAGACATACACACTTTTTTTAGACCGTCTCGGCCCACTGCCAACGTGATCGCGGACACTTACCGGCAAAGGATCTTCGACGTAACTTCGGATGGCAAACGCGACGAATTATTCGGCTCCATTTATGCGAAAACTGTACGAAGTGACGAAGATGATACGATAGGAGAGTTTAATCCGGAAAGTGAACGCCCTTTGAGCAGCTACTGTACACATATGCACATCGCTCCTACTTCGACGGATTTCATAATTTAATCTCCATGTAGCAGACCGGAAGTAGAGGCAAGCATTGATAGCATAGATTACAGAATGGCGAAACATTCCTCATCGCAAGTTCGTGTGGCGCTTCGATGCAAAATAATAAAAAAAATTGTCTTTTAATCTGAGAAGCGGATTGTCGGTTCATAACAATAAATTCTTCTTCAAAGCCTTATTTGGTGCTAATTCTAAGAATTTAAACTGTATTGCCTCCTTATTGATCTTCTTAGTAAATTGCAATGTTATTATTTAGTTAAGAACATTGTTGAGTTGAACCTTTTTTCTTTCAACTGACTAACCAGCCATAATTGATTATTGTTAAAAAGGGTGAACCTAATTAAACGGGGCTTGTTCCCCTTTTGGGTCTCCCTGTTCCCTAGCCAATGCACCGATATGTAATCTTAAGTCAAGTTATAATTGGTGATAAGTGGTATATGCATGGTGCTTCTGGAAATAAAAAGTTGTCAGTCAGTTGTCAGTACCGGTGAAAGTTTTAGCTCAGGTTCTATAAACCCCCAAATTGTTAATATACTGTAGAAATTTCTTCAGTTGTACTAGGTTGTTTCAGGTTTGGATTCCATGCCTGGATTCAACTGTAGCCCTACCAATGATTTCATATCGTTATCTTTCTCAGCCGACTATTTAATCATTCTGCTGGCTATCGTCTCCTTGATAGTGACCAAAGGGCGAACTAGCCTTTTTTGCCACTTCCGTACATTGCCTTGAAGGTTAGCACATTTATCCTGAATTACCCTGTACTCCCATGAGCCCTTCTTCCTCACTCACTTACAGTACCCTGTTGTTGCCTTACTACCCAGGAAGAAAAACTAAGCAAAGAACAGTGTCTGAAGGTTTACAATATACAACTCAATGAACTCTTCACTTCACTCAGTTGTACATACACATGCTCAGGGGCATTAGCCAGAAAACAATTTCTGAAGGGTTTAGTTGCGGGGATTTTTCCATTAGACGCAGTTGTATTTTTATACATTTTAGTTTTTATTTACAGTAAAGCATTTATTTCGGGGATTGGGGATCTGAACCTGCAAACCCCCATAGGCGTAGCTACATGAAGGCAGGAGGAGGCAGTTGCCTCCTCTTGGTTTTCCTATATAGTGGAGTTTCAATTGAAATGACCAGGAATTTGTTAATGATCTGTGAATTTGCCTCCTCTTGAATTCGAGTTTAAAAAGACAAATCTACTCCCCCTCGAAAACTCTTGGAAAGTCTTGTTACTACCCCCCTCGAAAAGTCTTGTTACTACTCCCCTCGAAAACTCTTGGAATCTTCTTGTTACTACCCCCCTCAAAAAGTTTTTTGGGAAAATTCTTGTTGTCACCCCCCCCCGGCCATCAACTTTTCCCCTCCCACAGCAAGGGGAGTAGATTAAACACTGATTATCGGAATTTAAAAATGTCTAAGAAAAGGTCATTGAGAAAAATATGCACTGGTGTCTGAAGTTGCCTCCTCTTAAATTTAGGTCTGGCTACGCCACTGCAAACCCCTAAATATACCCATGCATGAACATATTAGTAAAACGGGTTCATGTCCTGTAGTGGGATTTAGGGGAGTTCCAAGGTCCTCCATGTGGGGCCAGTTCATTGCAGGACTAGCTGTTGCAAATATAAAAAAACAATCTCGGTTTATCCATACCAAAGTTTACTTGCACAGCATCAAACTCTGTGTGACGTTGTGCATTTTTAACCAATGTTCATGACAATAACAACACAAAACAGACTCTGTACCTACTTTTTTCATTCATTAACAAACATTCAAACACCAACTAGGCAATAATCTTGAAAGTTCCTCTTGTGAAACGTCACAGAGTTTGAAAACAAGAAGAGTAGTCACTTCTACAGCTTGTCTGTTCCTACTTCCAGTCTTCTTAAATGTTAATGACTCTGCTCAGTTTTTGGATTCTGTTGAGTAAGATGTCGCCCTTCTTTATCGTTTCCTAAAAGAATTTCAGAAATGATATTATACAGATGAATGGGAAAATTTAACAACAAGATGCAATCGAATCGGAGACTTTACAATGCTGTTATTGCTCGATAGTGTAGAGGTTGGCATATTGGACTATCAAACAGGAGTTCAAATCTCTGCTAGGGCAGAAATTTGGTTCGAGATTTTCGTTCTACATGTGCTTCCTAGCCAACTCAGCTATAATGAGTACACTGACCATACACTGTCAGTGGGAAGATGAGACGGCGAGGAAGAGGACTGGCCATCCGCCCTCATATGCCGTGGCTAAGAAAATGAAGTCGCTAACACTTCATACCCATGGCTGCCTCAGGGTTAGCCTAAGGTACCGTTCATCTTCTTCTATTGCAACACAAAAGATATCAAATGATGGTCACTTTGAAGCGACGCCACAGTCACAAAACAATGGAAAGTTCAAGTTAAAATTTGTTATTCCTTAAATGACAAGCTGCATTGATTTCCCAGTCACGTTAATAGTACATGCTCGTCGTTAAATGGTTATACACAGAGAGGGACTGAGTTAAACTCTCCAAACTGGATCAGCCTTTCTCCCACAGATCATATTAAATTCCCCTCCTATGTCTTCCCTGGGGTAAATCTCTTCACACTGGATCATGCTACGTTCAAAAGAAAACACATTTCCTCGTGAACACCACTCCTGTCCACAGATTTGAGCCTTTCAATAGCAAATTTCAAACAGCAAAACAAGAAGTCAGGATCACAGATTTTGCCGTTATATAGACCTTTCAAAGACCGACAAAAAGCTTTAGCCGCTAAACCAGACAAGTCTGAACATCTGAACCACATATAATAATAATAATAATAATACTCGTTTTAAATTCAATTCAAACTGACAAACTGCAGTATGATATCACTAAACAATCAGAACACATGATAACAGGCTAAACAAGAGTCGATCTTATAACTATATGGCAGCCTATTAGGTACCGATCTGTCCTACTGCTGCTTATTTTACCATCGCCCCTAGGGAGTGGAAGGCTGAGTGAACCTTACAGTGGGTATCCATCCCACGCCCTTCTGTTCTTCGTACCTGTGTATTACTGTGTTACCATTCAACCATCACCCCCGATAAGGGCTCAGATGCATAGATAAGCATGCTCTAAGGTTGACTCAGCCTTCCACTCCCTAAGGACAATGGTAAAAGAAGAGGCAGTGCACAGATAAGCGTCCTCTAACCTGGTATTGCCAATTCTTGCTGTCAGGTCGATTTGTCTCGACGATTCCGCCAACCTTGTCAATCTTGCAGTGCAACCTTCCGGCAGCAATGTATCTTGACAGCTCCCTGTCAGAAGAAAAACAAATCCAAAATGCACCAAATGTTAGGTAAATAATAAACACCAATAATCGTTTTCAAAACCGATAATCGAATTTCTGATTACCGTTTAACATCCATAGTTTCACTATACAGAGGTTACTGTCAGTGGCGGCGCCAGCATGGGGCTAGGGTGGGCTGAACCCCCTATCAGCGGCTCAGCCCCCAAACAAAAGTTGGAAATCACTGCCAATGCCAGAGAGGAGGGGAGAAAGGGAAGGATTTGAGGTTTTAGCCCCCCAATCCTGAAATCCTGGCGCCGCTACTGGCTACTGTATTTTATCAAATCTAATGACTCTTACAGAGCCGTTATCGTCATCCAAAAACACTTCACACAAAAGCAACCATTATACTTAATTTGTAAAGCATCCTAGAAGTATTGGATTGTATTTGATCATTTATAAAGTGCTTCTCACAGCATAAGCCTTTCAGAAGTGCTCTCAGAGTGAGGTACTCCGAGAAAAAAGGAAGGTTTTAAGGTGAAAGAGGTAGAGATGCCACCAGAGAGGATGGTAGAGTGTAAAGAAGGAGGAAGTCCATGATTGTAGAAGTAGCTATAGAAATTATCGTAATTACTAGGGGTGGGCAACGATTAAAATTTTTAATCTAAATTAATCCCACGATTAAAATTTTTAATAACACGATGTCACAGTAGATAACACGTAAAATTCTCTACCAATTCTGAGTAGTTGCGTTGAATATGCGCTATATAAATGCTTGCAGTCAATAAACAACAAGGAAACATGGTTTTACTACTTGTTTTTACTTTTTAGCTTTTACTTTAAAGTTCAAAATTGAGAGGTTTTATCAAGAATTGTGTTAGCGCATTTCTAGAAATAATTGGGCGCAGTGACAATCGCGTTAACTGCGTTAAAAAATTTAATCACGTTAATTAATTAACGCATTAAAAGCCCAGCCCTAGTAATTACAAATACAATTAAGAATTGTTCTTAGTCAGACTGACTGGTCAATGAAGTTGACAGTGACTCCAAAAGCCCTCGACATGTAGTCGAGCGTCAGGCTGCGATAGGACTCCAGCAACTGCGTATAGGCAAGTATCCGCATCTCTCGTGTGTAGAAGCGATAGTGTGGGGCCAGGTATCGGTCGTGCTTCATCGTCACTTCCACTTGAGCTGCAACACGAGGTAAATAACAATAATATTCATAATAATATTCCTTTATTCAATTCCAACTGACAAATCGCAGTATTGATTGCATGAAATAGTAGTAACACATGATAACAAGTTAAACAAGAGTTGATTTTATAACTTAATTTATGGCAGCCTGTTAGGCGCCAATCTGTCCTGCTCATTTTACCATCGCCTCTCGGTTGTGGAAGGCTGAGTCAAAGAAGCGTGAAACAGAATATTTAAAAATATTATTAGCATTTCCACTATCATAATTATCATAATCATTCAGACAGCTTAAGAAACCCCATAATCAAAAATTCAAGACAAGAGCACCTTACAAATAATAATAATAATGATCTTCGTCTATTAATTCAATGACATGAACGCAGTATGATTACCGCGTAGTACGAACGGATGATCACAAGTTATCACAAGAGTCAAACCTATCTGTATGACAGCCACACAAGACATCATTCCATGCTGATCTGCTCTTCGTGCCAGAGTGTTACCAGTACCCTAAACCCCTTCCCATGACACATGGGGAAAATCTAGTCTCATGACTAGTAAGTAAGCATAATGCATAACGTATCAATTAACATGCTTCAAACGAAACCATAGGACTGCAAGGAGGTACTTTATATACTCAAATATATAAGGTATGTTCATGCTATCAGATTTGAAGAGGTCACAAAATCACAGGCAGAAAGGTCGCGCACAACCGCTTACCCAGCTGCCCAAAGAAGTTCGCATACTGGCAGTTGTAGAGGGAGAAAAGATACTGTCGGATCTCTGGTAGGCCGTGAAGAACCTCCAAGATTTCAGATCCACGAACAACCTAGAGAAAATATCAACATCAAGATCTCACTTTTTCATAAAGACTAATCTCGTCTAACCTGTAGTCCACCACCAACATGTAAAGGATGTCAGCAGGGTTGCCACAAGGTTAACATGACTTTTAAGACTTATTTCAGACGAAAAAGGACCTACTTTCTAATTGTTTTATCGAGGTAATACTCATCAAAATTTTTAAATATGATTAGAAATATCGAAATAATATGTATCGAAATTTAAAAATATGATTAGAAATATATCTATTAATGAATTTTTCCATTTTCCAAGACTTTCCATGACCTAGCTATTTTCAAATTCCATGACTTTCCCGGACTTTTTTGGGAAAACACCTGTTTTCCAGGCCTTAACATTTTCAAAGTCTAATTCCATGACTTTCCAAGTTTTCCAGGATCCATGGCAACCGTGTGTCAGTTAAAGACATACCCAACTACAGAGAAACACTAATTCAGTTGAAATACGAAAAGTCAAGCTACGATGAATGTTATTATTATTATTAATTAAATTTGTAATGCGTGCATGGTCACAAAATGTGAATCTGCACTGCAGATCCACCAGGAGAAGACACAGTTAGATATCCAAGTGCTTGAAAGCCAAGGAAAAATAGTGAGTTTTGAGTAGCTTTTGAAAGCAGCAAGTGAACTTGAGCTACGAAGATAGAGTGGGCACGCAAGCTGACACAGACAACATCATATACGCTAGCTTAGAGAGCGCCACTGAGTAGCTATCTTGAAGGGGCGCTATATAAATGTTCAATTAAAATATAAAGACAATTAATGAGCTGTAATATGCCAAAAAATAATCTTTGTCGGCGGAAACGGCCTATGTTGTCATAAGCTGCCGTTAAACTGAGGATCCAATAAAGACAAATATTAACTTTAATCATAAATGACACTAAAGAACCAGTTGACAGAAAACAATCTCTATCTCCAAGTGGACAATTTGAAAAGCATTTCGTCTTGTTTTTTCACAAAGATCTGCTCTGCACAGTGCACATGGAACCAGAATTTCTAGCAGACCTAAATACAATAATATCAATAAAAGAACAACCAAATTCTGCATCTCTAAAACGATAACAACAAGAGCAGTCTTGCCTTTTCTCTAAGATCCGGTCTGCTAAGCGCGATCATGGAGCAGAAAACAGTGTACGTAACAAAAGCCTTGTAGTCCATCAACTCGTAGGACGTGAAGGTCGCCACGGTGTCAAGGAACAGACCGGCAGCCGTCTTGAAGTCACGAATCGACATGCAGTACATGCCACGGTAGACCTTCAACCGGTTGCGACGGTCCCAGTCACCACCCTCATCAATCAGTCTAAACAACAACAGTACAAAGTCCCTCATAATCTACAAAGTTTCTGTTACAAGAAGAAGTGAAGATGATTAGCGGTAGATCTAGATACCTTTGAGTACCTCAAATTTTAAGTGGGTTAATAAGAGCAGTCCCTTAAGCTAGCCCTGGGTATGAAGTGTTAGCGACTTCATTTTCTTAGCCTCAGTATATGAGGGCGGGTGGCCAGTCATCTCCCTCGCTGTTTTATCTTCCCACCGACAGTGTACAGTATGACGTGTACTCATACACTTCATACCCATGGCTGCCTCAGGGCTAGCTTAAGGGAATGGAATGTTCTTCTCTCTAGAACATCTAAAATGTGCTATATAAATGGTCCATGCGGACACAATTATAATGTAATATAATTAAACATTTATACAGCACCTCTTCATAGAGGCACTCTCTGCATTAGCCTATATCAGTGCTGTCCAGCATGCAGCCCGCATGCGGCCCGCCGGCAGATTCTAAGTGGCCCGCCGCAGCTCGCTAAATATTTGCAATTTCTGTTCAAATGAAGTAAAAGACAGTCAGTCACTGGCCTACTTGCATAGCTATTCGTTCGTAACTTGGCTTATCATTTGACAATGTGTACACAAAATCTGGTTCCCAAGACGCAATCATTATGATAACTCCATAATTAATTATAATACAGTTAATAATTTTCAATCAATTTTAGTCGCAGCTTTTGGGTTGACTGGTGCGGCCTTTGGCTTCAAAAATTACTTATTTGGTGGCCCGCGGTGTCAAAAAGGTTGGACAGCACTGGCCTATATGATGCTAAATGTCATTACGAACGAATTAGGTTACGCTTCTGAAGTTGAAACCAGGCAACAAGAAGATCAGGTTGTCTTACGTCTGTGCCTTTTCCAGGCTTCTCTTGATGAGGTCATGGTCCATGTAGAACAGCCCAATGCGGATCTGGTGGAACATCATGTCCAGCCGGTAGCCCAGGGTCAATGTCTTCTCTCCCGTCTTACGGAATTGACCGAGAGCCAGCTCCTGCAACCACATAATAAAAGATTCACCGTCATAATAAAAAATAATGATAATAACGGGTATTGAACCCATGTCCTTCTGATCTTCATACCAGCATGTTACCATTCAACCATCTCCCTGCCCCATATAGCACCTCTACGAGGTTTCTACTCATAAGTTACCACCAGACCCATGCAAAGCTGGTAATAGGTCTGGGCACCATTAATTTCAACCTGCTAATTAAGTAATTTTGGTAATCAATCAGTACTAACTACATATGATGATATGATTTCTGTATATAATATGTAAGTACTTTGCATTAGCACATACGAATAGCATTATTTTGATATAGTGCATTAAGAATATTCGTGACAGTTCTAATTTATTCAGGTATGATTCATCCATGCTTATCTGCATAAATCTTTATGCTAAAGGATTCCCTTTGACTCTCTATCACCGAGAGTAGGCCCCTCAAAATAGTAGGCCCATATCAGCTGGCCCATCTGGCCACCCTCTGTTCTGGCCTGGTTACTACAGTGTGGAATCGTTCATTCGAAGCCATTGTGGGACAGACCTTATGGCATGTCGTGTAAACCAGGTCACACGTAAAAGGGATATTGCTGAAAGTCAATATTTTTAGCAAGACACTGCACATGGCCAGTAACCTCTCTTCCACCTTTGCTTTTCTCAAAACCTTTTTCTTCTCTTGTGGCCTTGTGCACTGGGAGCGCCTCTGAATGGTTCACCCTATGAGAGGTGCTTTATAAATGTTTGAATACAATACAATACAATACAATAAGTTAGTACCTTGGCGCCAATGCTGCTGTAGTACTCGGCCTTCTTCAGCATGATGTCACGCACTTCCATCTCTCCCTGGTTCTTCTCCGCATCTGCCATGCTGTCGTCCAACTCTTTTAGCTTTGTTTCATTCTCCTTCTTCATGAAATCCAACAAAGCGTCGTTTTTCGCCCAGCCGAGGTCAGTGCAGACCTCCTCGTAGAAAGGGGCCATATCTAAAATACAAACATCATAGCATGATATAACCAAACATTTATATAGAGCCACTACATTTCGCATCATTTTACGCTTATTAATGCACTATTGAGGTAAAGAAGAGAATGTCAGCAGTTCCTGTAACAAGACGTAATTAGCCGTCGCCGGACCCAAGTAAAATTTTAGGTAATCCTGCATTTTAACATATTTATTCTTGTTTCTTCTAATGAAAATAAATGCATATTTAATAATTTCAATGAATTTAATGATAACTGTCATCAATCCAACTTCTATTTATGCAAGCATTATTTTCATCAATCCGACTTCTAGTATTCGTTTTCAATCAATTTCGTTTATTCTCGACATCGAGCTGACAGGTCGCAACTTGTAACAGATAGGAAAAATTGTCTCAGCCCTGACAGTTAGTTATTAAATGGGTTGAGATAGCAAATATGGCACTGGCTATGGAACCGTCCGGCGGTGCCAACAGCAAATAATTATGGGCGTTACATGGCGTGAAAGCCGAACCATCAATAGCGCAGTAGTTAAGGGATTAACGAAACTAACCCTAACCCTGACCCTCACGACGCCTAATTTGACACTAAACGACCACACGAATACTAACCTGGCCCTAACCGACCCTCAAATATAAAAATTGACGGGAAGACAACAAGTTCACGTGACAGGCTTTTGCCAATATTTATTTCAACCGGATGTACACGCCATAGATATGTGCAATCGCCCATAGATTATTTGCGGACGGTTCCGTAGAAAAGAAAACGGCACCGTCCGGACGGTTCCGTAGCCAGTGCGCAAATATATCTCTGCTCTAACAGTTATTACTAAAACAAGAAAAAGAATTAGGCTGTTGGCAATGTTAGTAATATACTGGAGAATATTATGTATTTAGTTTTGTGTTGAACTACCAACGTGTTGGTGAATTAAATATTGATATTAGGTCAACTTGCATAAACATTTAACAAGAATCTTGCTGGGTGAATTTTGTTAAGCGTGCTGTAAACTTTGTCTAAGATTTTAGGTATTCTGCGCACAACAGGGCGCTACGGAGAACTTGGGAACAAGAGTACACGAAAGATTACAAGATTTCTTGCTTAAATTGAAATGGGATTGATGAAAAGAAGTCTTGCTTAAATAGAAGATGGACTGACGAAAACTAATCATTCTACAATGGGCGAATAATTTACGACGCTAAACTACACGTTTACCCGAGAAATTGGGAACAAAAATTGTACACTACAGAGGGGTGACAATGCACATTCGTACTCACTTCCAGCTTTAATGGCATCGTATAGATCGGATTTGATGGTTCCGTCGTCTTTATATTTGCCCGTCGACAGAAGGAATTTCCAGTTGGCTAAGTCGAGGTTCGGAATCTTCGCCAGTCCCTCCTCCTCGAAATTTTCTGTCGGCATTTTTCGTATTTTATTTAATTATTCGCTAAATCAGAATTAATGAAACAACGGAAGAAGTCGCTGCTCCTGCTCCGCTGTCTTTACTTCAAGTAAGTAAGTGAACCAGCGAGTGAGTGCAAGCTTTACACAACGTGCAACAGGTATGAACGTGAAAAAGTGAGCTCAGCAAAATAATTTTGAATTATTCATAATAAATATTAATACTGAAACTGCAAATCGGTAACTTAGATCGGAAACCGACTAGTCTTTTATAGACGAGCATGACTGATCAACCACTGATATGGGCGTTATATCCGTTGGGCGGATTTGCTTTGTAGGCTGCTATTAGCGCCGTTGTATTGCAGGCTGTCTGTTCTGTTAGTAGGCCTAGTTAAGATTTAAATTGCATAACATGTAAATGTACAGCGCAGTGCGTTTGTCAAGCGCTTCAATAAAGAAAAGATTATTATTATTATTATTATTATGTTGGGACCAGTGGCGTAACCAGAGCTTCCCAAAAATTACGCAGATTCCAACCTCTCTGAAAGGAGGGGTCCGGGAAGAGGCTGTAGGCCTAATTAAGGAACTTTTATTTGGGTGTGTATAATGGTGCATTTTGGATACCATCTTTTTGGTTAAAAGTAATAACAATTTAAATCAGTTCTTTGGGAAATTAAATAATTTCATAATTTTAATTATATCTTGCGAGGCGAAAAGCTTCCTCATTCGTGCCTGAACACCCCTTGCAATTCTATTACTATTTAGGGCCTACCAAGACCAAAAAACAGTCAAAGATAATAATTATTAAGCTCATTATGCGAGACGAAGACACACACAAATTTGTCTCTAGGCTACGGGTCGGAATGTTGACCAGTGCGAAAGCAAGACAAGAAAAGAATTATTAAAGCAGAAATTAGTTTACTGCGGAAGATCGCAGGGACTTCAAGACTTCAGAAAATAAGAAACGCTGGCATTAGACAGCATATGGATCGAAACAACTCTGCTAGACAAAGTCGTTCAAAGAAGACTTCGATGGTTTCGACATAATATTATAGAGCGAATGCAAGTTGACCGAAAACCACACGCTGCACTACATGCAAGATTAGAAGGAAAGGACACTATAAGGCAGAACCTCGATCCTCCCTTTCCTC
>JACEVL010001175.1:0-57500 GCA_020284085.1 Aporrectodea caliginosa
TACGGCGCACAAAACCGCTCCCATAAATACGGCGCACAAAACCGCTCCCGTAAATACGGCGCGCTCGCAAATACCGCGCGCACAAAACCACGCCCATAAATACGGTGCACAAATCCGCGATTACGAATACCGCGCGCACAAAACCACGCCAATAAATACCGCGCGCACAAAACCCGCTCCCATAAATACCGCGCGCACAAAACCGCGCCTATTAATGCCTCGCGCTGAAAACCGCGCCCATAAAATACCGCGCGCACAAAACTGCGACTGTAACAACCGCGCGCACAAAACCGCGCCCAAAAAACAGCGACTATAAGTACCGCGCGCACAAAACCGCGCATATAAATACCGCGCGCACGAAACCGCGTTCATTAATACCGCGCGCATAAAACCGCGCCCATAGAATATTAACAAATATGGAATCGCTATTTTCCGGCTTATTCTTTTTAATGAAAAATTTTACAAATTAGATATGTACTGGTATAATTATAGGATTAGTAAATCTTGCCTAATGTTCTACAACGGCGGATGAAAACTAGACTAGTCTTGTAAACGTTCAACAAATGTTCTACAACGAAGAACGATAAAGTTGCATATATTTTTGCTTGGCAAATCTTGTTCTACAACGGCGGAAGAAAACTAGACTTGAAAATTTGAATTATGTGCGATACCACGAAGATTATCCAACAACCTGCCATCGGAGCTGCGCTTGCTACCTTTGACCAGTCAAACTGGGTTTTATAAATCACTCAAGTCTTTTTACTTTTGCCGTGGCTGGGCTGGGAGCGCCCCTGAGTAGATTCCTTGAAGGGCGCTATATAAATTTCCAGAATGAATGAATGAATGAATGAACGGAAGATCCGTGTAATCGGTGACGATGGCTTTGATTCGGCGACTGTGTCTCTGCAGATTCGTCGATTTACTGTTTTATTTTCATCTCCTGAGACTTGTGAAAGCTCTGTTGGTTTCTGTAAGCTCTCGATTAGTTTCCAAATGGAAGGATGATTGGCATGTCCACTTCTTGTAGGTCTTCCAATCCACGTATCTTCAAAACAATTACGAATCGCGAACAATTTCTTAATTTTCAACAAAGAACTTCACCTAATCTTGTCATGAATAGAGGTGGCTTCTTTGAAGTGCATATATTGATCTGTTCTAGAAATTTGAGGTAACAATTAGGTGACTTCGAACCTAGTAGCTTTAAAATGTAATTTTATAGGAATTGTCTTCAGCTGCAAACACGCTTTACAATAAAGAACTTCCCTATAAGCGATGACAGTCGCCATAATGAACAGCACGCGATAATTAACGACGAGGTTTTGTGCACGCTGTTTTAATAGTAAAGCGTTGTAAAGGATCGCCCATAAATCCTATAATTAGGAACCGATGTTCTTTACTCTCTGTCTTTGTCTTTCAGTTTCGACATGCGATAGAGCACCTGCTATTTGGTGAAAGCCGTTGTTAGTCGAAGATGTTGAGCGCTTGTTAAAGTTGTTGTTCGTCAAAGATGTTGAGCGCTTGTTAAAGTTGTTGTTCGTCAAAGATGTTGAGCGCTTGTTAAAGTTGTTGTTCGTCGAAGATGTTGAGCGCTTGTTAAAGCTGTTGTTCGTCAAAGATGTTGAGCGCTTGTTAAAGTTGTTGTTCGTCAAAGATGTTGTGCGCTTGTTAAAGCTGTGGCTCGTTGAGGTTCATTAATTATTACACAGACAGAGAGCAAAGACGTCAGTTCCTAATAGGATTTGCTTGGCAACTAACAAAGAGGAACGGTCTCCTCAGACCTAACCCTATAATCAGCCAAGCGCTCGAAAACTGGAATCTTCTGGCTTTTACACAGTTCAGTTTCCTGCCAGACGGACAAACACTTAACAAACTTCTCAGCTTCCCCATTGTGCCGGACCTAACAGAGTGCAATTGTAATCGTATCGTAATTGCTCATTTATATAGCGCCACTTTGAGAGAAACTCATAAGAGGCCCTTCTGACCAAACAAAATGAAATGACGATCGAGAGAGAGGGAGGGAGACACAGACAGGCAGAGACAGGCAGAGAGACAGAGAGAGCGAGAAGGGAACAAGTAACACGTGCTGTTCAAGTGTTTCAAGTGTTGTTCTTCGGCAAATTGACCTGATTGTTCCACCTGCCCGAACTTACACGATCCATCACAGGCATTTTCTGTGACGGGTTCACATTCCTGTATAAGAAGTTGCTTTAAAATCTGCGAACGAACTCATCAACCTCTCTTCGCCTCTTTTCCGCAAGTTTTTTCCCGCAAGATTCGCGGATAAATGAACATTGGACAACCAAGTGGAAGTAAAAAAAACAGCCTTCTTCTTACGAGCAAAAATTATACACAAGCGGAATGCAGATATCATGTACAGAGCTGTGCTGTTTGAAAAAGGTTCCCTGATGGCGTCTGCATTGAACGGGCTTCCTGTAACCTTATCCTGTTTGCCGATTCACTGAGGTTGCGTACCTAGAGGGCGTATTATGAAAATGGATGACTGACCATTCCAGCTTAATATGACTAATTTCCTTACAGTCGTGATCGCCAGGGTTTCATTGTGGGAGAGGATGAAAGAGGAAGAACATATTACGAAATCAAACTGACGACCTAACCATGCACTCGTATGCATGTATGCTGGATAACAGTGTTTTTTACATTTATCCCTATATATAATTATTGTATATATATTATATATATATATATATATACATGCACATGTGTATACATGCATACATGGCGGACAGACGGACTACAGATGGATTGAAAAAAGGAGGAGCGAAAGGTAGGAAGATGGGTGACTGGACGGACGGACGGACGGACGTACGCCTGTGTTTGTGTTTCTGATTTGGGCGAGAATAGATGGTGCAGCAGGTGCAGAGAGGACAAACTGATGAAATGAGGGCAACGACATATCGTGTTCAGCAATCATCACGTTTAGCATACAGGCTGAACACGAGACTTGTTTCTAAACATCTAGAAATGAGAGTAAGTGGCAGCTGGCAATGTAACTGCCCACTTAATCGAAGTTTTGTATGCACACAAGCCCTATTTTCTAAGGATTAACAGTTTTGGATGGTATTTTATTATTAGTTCATTTTTCGAACGTTACATCAGATTTTGTTTTCACACGACTTACTAGAATGACATCGACTGTTGCACTTGACTTTCTCTTTCAAACATTTGCATCTCTTTGTCTTGCAGGTTCCAGACCTTGAACAATTGCATTTAAGAAATCCTTGCACACCACATTTGGACTCGAACTGAACAGCTCTTCAGAGTCGTATTTCCTACTTTGTTGAAGCATCATTGTTAGTTAGTAGCTTGTGGGAACACAAATCAAATTGATTACTGGAGTATTTCCCGGTCGACATTCCTGCTCTTACAGCGATGCGATAGAGGTCGTTGTTGTCTCGCTCACAAACAACACCCATTATGTTTTGAGGATCTCCCTGTCCTTTGTCAACGAGGGGTATAGGTATGGTAACATTGTCTCCTGAGTTTGCGAACTCCGCCACTGCTCGCACTCAGGCAATGCCAGTCCCAAGCCTGAAGAAAGTAGGAGGGTGACGCTAATCAACTTTGTCATGACACAGTGTCGTTAATCAGAAACTACTCCTTGGTTTGCAGCAACGTGTATCACTCGGTTGAGCTTTACCATACGCTCTGCCTAATCAACCATGACATCCCGAGCTCCCTTACGTTGTGCTTGAATTGTAACACGATTCTGTCCCAGGTGCTGAACTATTTTCTCACCCAACCTTGTCCATTACATCTACCTCCAAAACAAGATGGTTGTCAAGTTACTGTCTGCTGTTCCGATTTACCCAGACCTGATTCATTGGTGACTGATGCCTCTGTTGGTGTGCCAAGACCTGATAGGTTGTTGTTCACGGTTTTGGTTGAGGTACCTGGATCAGATGGATTGTTGTCTGAGGATGCGGTTGGGGTTTCTGGACCTGTCGGGTTGTTATTTGCTGATGTATATTGTATATTGAAATCTGCAAATAAGTTATCTTCAGCCACCATACGTTCTAAAACAACATGCCGCTAAGGTCGTTTAACGAAGACCAACTTTGGGATTTTCTCCAAACAGAGCCGTATAAGGCGATTACATGATTCCCGTGTGAAAGCTGGAATTATTACTAAATTGAACGAATCTGAGTCCCACTGGCCAGTCTGTGGGTTTGTTATCAACCAAGCAAGCAATTAGCATGTCTTTAACGTCGTAGTTAAGACGTTTGACTGAGCTTTGACTTTGCGGATTATGAGGCTTTCCGTGTGCCATGAGTTACTAAGTCCACAACAGCTTTAGCTCAGTGATAACTAAAGCCGTTTCAAGGCTTAAGTTGTCGAGCCAGATTGTCACTAATTCGCGCAGCTTCAAAGCGACGTCTTGTACTGTGGCACATCACAGAAATAAAAGGAAATAGACAATCGCCGTTTCAAGGATGAAGTTGTCGAGCCGGATTGTTACTTACTTCGCGGAACTTCAAAGATGTGTGTGTGTATATATGTAAGCTATCCATCGACGTATATTAGATGGACAGAGCATCAGAGACTGAAGATGAAGCATTTGCCACGTTTACCATGCGTGACGTCACATCATCGACCTTTATTGGATGCGTTATTTATATGAGGTTGTTGATTGGATGTAATTGTAATTGTAATCGAACATTTATATAGCGCCGCTCAAAAAGCAGCAGCGCTCTCGACCTGCATCAGTGCCTGCATTAGGAAACAAAAAGTCTTAAGACGTCTACGGAACTGGAAAGGAGAGAGGGCTAGTAACTCAAAGCGAAGAGACTGGGGAAGAGAGTTCCAAGCTGATGGGCCAACACGGGCAAAGCACCTAGAGTGGGCCGTAGCAGAGCGCATGCGAGGGACAACCATAAGGCCACGGGTCGAAGATCGCAAAGAGTCCCTCGCAGGTAAGGAGGAGACAAAGGTGCAAAAAGACCTCAGGTTGGATGGGGCCACCCAAACAAGGCAGTTACGCATGATGGATCATGGACACAGAACCTATTATGTTAATGAGCTCTGCCTGACGTCATGCATGGCAGAAAGTTCAATAGGCACAGGCTTCGCTTCGCAGTACAACTTTAACTGTGCTATGCCACCTGTGCCACCCAATATACGTTGAAGAAGCTATCCAACAACAGGAATCTCTTGCCCCACACGTTCCTCAACTAATTTTCATGCTAAATGTCTGGGTACGGATTCTGGTGAGTGCGAAATGGAAACGGAAAATATTTCCTAATGAAATGGTCATAGGATAGGAAATAAATTACACCTTGTATCGAAATAATTAGCAAATGAAAACCGCAGACAAGATATCCATGTTCACGTATAATCCTGGTTAAGGTTCCATTTCGTAATGAACTGGCATTAAGACAGCTTGCATTTTTATGTTAATTATTCTTTGCCGTCTAGAATCGCTTTTATAGGTAAGGGCAAAGGTGAACATCAACGGCCTTGGCAGCCTTACGATGTCATTAAGCCAAAGATCTTAGAGTCTCGACATCTTTGATTAAACCCTGGAAAGTAATTACTAGGATTTCGCACGAGACCGCGATAGAGCCGAGTGTTGTAAAATCTGAAGTAGACTATCAAGCCTAAACTAAAAGCACAAATGCTGCTGAGCCTAACTGATACAAAGGTCGTAGGCTAACTTCCAAATTTCATTCATACAGTTTTTGTTATGTGAGGCTTAACGTTATTTATGCCATCCAAACTTAAAAGTGGTATATTTCAGTAAGTCGGTCTATAACTACAGGCCTACTTACTTTAAACTTGGGAATATTCCTTGCATAGAACTGCCATCCAGTCAAACATCCAATTGGCGTTGTAGAAGAATAAAACAGACTCACTATTTTCAAATTAAGCTGCTGGCATCACAGGAGCCTGTTTTAATTCTAAACAAAATCCACCGTAAGCGTCGGTCTATCCATCAGGAATTACTACCGTAATCCATCCAATCAATCTGCGTTACCTACCGGAATAACGTACGCGTACTGTACGTACGTTATCGAAAAGAATAACGTAAGCGTACGGTACGCGTACGTTAAAATGTAATTGCTGTTGCACTGTACAGTTGCAGACAGAGCTTCTTATTTGAAAATAGAAGGTGATTTTAAAATCAATCGCGCTGGATTGATTAGGCGATCGATGCGCGGTCGACCTCAGGACATTTTGTGTACAGCGTATTTTGTGTAGGCCTGTCTAATACGTATAGCTGCATATCATAGGCCTTTGGTTGCCCAATAACTGTTATAGAGTAGGCCTATACGCAACACTTGTTAACCGTCTATATGCCTCATCTGGTTGTCGATGTAATGTATCGATCATAGCCTGAACTTTCACAAGTAATGTAAATTAAATTTTTTAAATAATGATCTGACTCCAGGTTCCTCTTGAAGTGTAACTGATCGAGCGCGATCGATTTACCGATCGACTAGACCTTTGCTAGGAGATCGATCGATCGATCGCCTCAAATGAGAAGCTCTGGTTGCAGAATGAACCAAATACATTTATGAAAAAAATCGGTGTACATCCCTGCAAATGATCGTCTTTTGAACTAAATAAATGACGTGGATTATCACTAGACAGCTGTTGAGTGGAATTATGAGTGTGGTTGCGCTGACAGTAGCCGTGATTCCAGTGACACCGAGTCCAACACTTTACAGATCAGTAATGCACACGAGAGAATAAATTGATGTTAACGTACATCAACGTACGAAAACTCCGCCACTTTCGCTTTCTGACAGTGCCAGTCCCAAGTCTGGATAAAGGAGGAGGAGGGCTACGGTAATGGTATTTGTTACCACACAGCTAGTCGTTAAAAAGGAAATACACACATGCCAACGTACGGCGTAATAACATGCACGCACCGTACGTACGTTATAGGAAAAAATAACGTACGTTCCGTACGTACGGTCGCACATTGCATCTAATCAATTCCTACTGTAATCCATCCAATCAATTCCTTCTGTAGTCCATCTAATCAATTCCCACCCTAATCCATCTAATCATCCGTCTTCCAACTTTCCCGTTATCAACGAAAGCACCTTAGACCTCCTCTGCCTCCTCTCTCTCTCTCTCTCTCTCTCTCTCTCTCTCTCTCTCTCTCTCTCTCTCTCTCTCTCTCTCTCTCTCTCTCTCTCTCTCTCTCTCTCTCTCTCTCTCTCTCTCTCTCTCTCTCTCTCTCTCTCTCTCTCTCTCTCTCTCTCTCTCTCTCTCTCTCTCTCTCTCTCTCTCTCTCTCTCTCTCTCTCTCTCTCTCTCTCTCTCTCTCTATCAACTGGACGCGGATCATACCTTAGCGTTCCCGGACAACGCCGATGACGAAGACGCAGCGCTCATGAATAAGCTGGTGCCCTGCTCATACCTTAAGACTAACGCTTTAGACACTTGGAGTTTACGGTAACGATTACCTGTCTGACTTTCAGGACATATAACAGAAAGTGACCTGGTCTGCTTCAATGATTTCGTCTCGGCTGATCGCATGTGAACAGGCTGATTCCGCCGACTTAGCTTTTGAGCATCGCAGAATCCCAGGATCACGATTACGACTCCAAGAAACAATTGCACAGCTAAGCAATATACCTGCATCTAGAAATTGTCCATTTATATATCTGGAATCGGATCTTATCAGACCATGCGCCGTTAAATCCTAACGGCTCTTTCTCTGGAAATAATCGGCGATTATCGCACAGCACGCCATGTGGAATTCCCACCCTGGAATTTTGTCACAATTTATTTCAAATTCTGTCTCGTGCATTGGCCACGACTTTAATCGTGTATATACTGTGATATGGAGAAGAGTAAAGGCGGCAGATGATATTAGGTCACATCTCCCATAAAGTGTGTGTATGAGTGTGTATTTGTGTGTATGTGTGTGTTTGTGTGTATGTATGTTTGTGTTGCATATGTTTCGTGTGTCGCAAGAGAATGTGTGCGAGTATGTGTGATGAGTGTGTACGACTTAGTCTAAAGATATAGTTTGATATTTGCGCTGTTTCGGAGACCTGCCTTGACATCTGGAGTCGATCCTTTGTGAACAATAATTTCTCATATCCGCCGAAAAAATAACGGGTTTATTCTATCAGAGATATTCCACCAGAAATCCATTTATATGGATTATATGGTGCAGGACATGAAGCGTTCTTTAATGGCGGCATTACCCAGCGGAAGCATAACAATAAAATCGTCCTGGAGAAGGGTCTAGCTTTTTACCGTTTGAGTTTAAAAATCGTGACTATGCTAAAACATGAGTGCAAAGTTTTGGAATAGGGAGCTAAGTCATATCTACCCTAGGGTGTTCAGAAAAAAATTATTTCTTCAGAATCACACGCATAGGGGCTTAAAATGTGACATTTATATACACAACATACCAAGAAAAATCTTACATCAATATCTCAATGGCAAGTGACCTCTCAAGGAGATGTAAATTCTTGATATAGAGTGAACAATAGTGATATTCGTGACGAATGTAGTTATTTGTTTAAAAATAGTTATTTGCAATTTTTCAGTGTTTCCAATCCATTTTCTAGTTAATACACTTCCATCTACTAATATAGCAAAGATGAACAGACTGTGTCTGATTGATGACCTACTATTTGTACCACGCCATGTCAAGCAATGCACATAGTTGCCACGACATTAAAGGCAGTGGGTGTCAATGTTAATGATCTGACTCTGTGCACAACTTCAGTGTATATGAGGCTCGTAAGAAGACCTGTTCCTCTGTTGAACAAGGCGTTAGATATGAATTCTGCCCTAAGACACCCTTTGTTGTTCGTGTCGATGGTAAGTTGCTGCCAGATGATGAGGGTGTCAATGCCCGATAGTATGGCAGTTGTGTCTGGCATAGGAATTGAAATGCTTCTAGCCATTCCAAAACTGCCTGCATGGCTCTGGGACTGGTGGCCTGATGGGAAATAAGGTTGTTGAAATCCTCAGAGAGTAGGACGGTGTGTCAGAATGGCTGGCTGGGTTGTCTTTGGACACAACCGTGCTAACACAGGAGTCCACAGTGGTGCAATAACCGTTATTCAAGAGGTCTTTGACAAAAATCTACTATTCTTGACTTTTAGACACCATTGGTTTGAAATAATTGCAGCAGCAGTTTTTGGTTTATTCTTTGTCTCCTCTGGGCCATAAAATGCAATTTTTACCAGGTTAAAAAATCAGTGGCCTCTCATAGGCCAAAGCAAATTGTTCCACGTAGTAAGTATACAAAAGGATGTTCCTTGACTGACAGTATGAAAATGTGGCTAGAGCAGGACCACCACGTTGTAGTTCAGTTTCTGTGGGCACAGCTGAGTATAGAGAGAACCTGACACGACAAGACTACTTAAGTTTTATAAAGCTCAGTCGTGTTGCGTTTGATGAGGCCAATCATATTGATGATGGTGACAGTATCCACTTCAGTGCACCCGGTGCATATCATCATGCCAGGTGGATGGCGAAGGGCATATAATTTTATTGCTTGAAGAAACTTGTTTTCCGAGAGCAGTCCAAGATGAATGTCAATGAACTGCATGCTATGAAAAGGACTTGTCTGTTTACCATCACCCTGTATGTTAAGGCATGGTTCATTGTACCCATCACCTGTTGTGGTGCTCCTTACAATGACCTGTGCATGCTACAGAGCATGGAAGAATTTCACAGCATTGATAGCCAAGTCGCAGAAATAGCTCTTCATATAATGAAAGGGCATATCTGGTATATCAGTGAAGATTTGGCAGGATTGTCACTTTTTCTGACAAGGTCTTTGCCCACAATAAGGAACGAATGGTTTCTGCATTACGCATGCCACAGAACAAAATAGAGTAAAGGAGAGTCGATCCAAAAGCCATCTAGACATTTAGGTTGAAACCTTTATCTGAGTTCGTGACACAGCGATCCTCAAACCATCTTGAAACTCGGTCAAGATTTTCTCTCTTCTTATCCCGAAACATGGAATAGTCGAAAAAGATTGCCGACATGCCAAAGACACTGTTGTTGCACTTTCTGCTATTAATGACTGTGCTAACCGTGCGGTAAAGTTGGCAACTGACTTTAACTTGGCATTCACACACGATGAGCATCAGCTCATCTTCCAAGTAGTCGAACACCGCCGAAAGCAGATGCCTACTGGTCCACTCAAGAAGATCTTCACTCTTCAGTGACAGTTAGACAATAGGCATTATCTTAATATCAGAAACACAACCACTACAGTAGTATTGTTGCATAGTAACAGTCTTAACAGATTGCTCTTTTAACAGTACTGTAACATGTGTAGTTTATAATACTGTAGTCTGTATTTTATAACAGTAACTGATACAATACATTAATTCACTGATTGTTTTTAATTTATAAGAAAAATTGCACTTTTTGAAAACTTTATCCGCTTTGAGCTGTCACTTAACATGATCCCAGAGCCATAATATTTCACTGAGTTGTTTATAACACCAAATGTCACAAATCCAGAGGGTATGCAAGGTGATAATGCAAAATTATTTTTTCCCCATGTGCAAGTTGAACACCCTAATCTACCCCCTCTCATCCAGCGCAGGTACTCCAAGCCATTGTTTTTGGTCCGGCAAGTAAGACCGAGAAAATCCATTTGCAAGGTTTGAAAAGTGGAGTTTTACAATGTGCGATTGTTTGGCGAACAGACCGACGGATGAATGAACGGACTGAAAGACGGAAGGACGGATGGACGGATGGACGGGATGAACGGGCGGACAAACGGAAGGGAGGACGAATGGACGAACGGTAGGATGGAGGAACGGACACGCGGAAAGACGGACGGACGGACGGACGGACGAACATAAGGACAGAGGGATGAATTATATAGACGGAGTTCATTTGGTGTTGTTGCCGGCTTTACTGGCTTGACTCTGAAGTCTGCTTTCTACTGCCTGAGACGACCCCTTAAACGACGGTTGATGACATTTACTGATTGGCTTTTACGTTTGACCTTCTTCCTCTGCCTATTAGATGATCAGTTGATCTGCCACTTCTTTTCATCGTCATCGCCCAAGTCCATAGCTATATTGCCTACACATTAGGGTGTTTTTAAGGTACATGTGATATTTTCAACTCAAAGATATTTTGCCGGCCTGGTCGAATTATCATGCCAATTCATGTATTAACTCCATATCCGAAATTATATCTTGATAGCTGAACATTTAGGACTGGCGCAAGGCAACCGAAATTGGACACAGGTGGCATACAGGCATCCACAATTTCAATGCATGCTATCCTTAGGCCCCTCTCAGTTGCCGGCTCCCAAGTAATGAATATTCACGATAATGACGTCACTGACCTCACGGTGTCTATGTCACTGATCTCGTGTTGCAAATGGCGGGTAGCGGTGCTTTCTATCGAGTTGACGTTTGACAGTTAATTAAACGTAAATAAGGTATAACACTAGCCATCTATTTATAAGCTCTTTGCTAACGAGACGACTCTCACCTCAAGCATCTAGCATCAACCAGTCGATTATAATATATTAACCTTTACAGTCGAAGCTAAGGAGTGGGATGGACGGTTATGGGCCGCACGTGCTGTACATAGCTCAGAAAAAGAGCCAGAACCTTCGACTTCTGCTTGGCCACCAAAGCGGCGAAGGGGAACAATCTCTGTAGTAACTCGTGATGTTGCAACAGCTCTAGATCGCACCAAAACCAGCAGCAGGAATGCCTCTCACGTTCTATCTGCTCTCGCTGCATCCAATTTATTTGCCGCACCAGCTGGTGAGCTGATCATAAGTCCTTCAGAGATCCATCAAGCAAGGAAAGATAACAGTGCAGCTCTAGCAGCAGAGATTCGTGAATCTTTCGATCAAAATGTTCCTCTTACTATTCACTGGGACGGCAAGATCATGCCAGATCTTACAGGGACAGAACGAGGGTGTGTTGATCGCCTTCCAATAATGGTATCTGGCAAGGATGTGACCAAGCTATTGGCCATCCCCAAACTCAAATCCGGGACAGCTGCAGTCATGTCAGATGCATGTTTGGCTGAGATAAGAAGTTGGGGATTGGAAGACAGAATCGTGGCCATGTGTTTCGACACAACGGCGAGTAACACGGGTTGCAAGGGCGGCGTGTGCATCAAGCTGGAAGCGGAATTAGGAAAGGACCTCTTGAACCTTGCCTGTCGACATCATGTGTCTGAAATTGTTCTAGAAAAGGTGTTTTCACTGCATGATTCTGCAAGGTCTCCAAAATTGGAACTATTCAGTCATTTCCGTGACTTCTGGCCGCAAATCGATCAGGCCAAGTATCGCACAGCAATGGATGATAAAGATGCAGCACAGCGTGTCACAGAAATTCGAGACGATGTGATCACCTTCGCATTGCAGCAACTGAGTACCGAAAACCACAGAGACGACTACAAAGAGCTACTAGAACTAACAGTCATTTTTCTAGGAGGAATTCCACCGAAAGGAATAAAGTTCAGGTACCCAGGGGCATTTCACCGCGCGCGTTGGATGGCACGTGCGATCTATGCGATCAAGATGTGGCTTTTCAGGGATCAGTTTCCCATTCAACAACGCCAGAGCTCAGAGAGGGCATCTCGACAATCCTACTCTCAAAAGGTGTGGAATCATTTACTTCGAGTGTCCCTTTTTGTGACAACAACTTACGTGAAGTACTGGTTCACCTGTACGTCACCCGCTGAAGCCCCAAGGAACGATCTTCAATTCCTGAAGGCAATCCATACGTACCCTGACAAGGAAGTCTCACAGGTAGCCCTAACAGCTTTTCCCCGACACCTTTGGTATCTGTCGGAGACCCTGGTAGGCCTCAGCCTTTTTGATGATTCAGTCACCTTCGACGAAAAACAGCGCATGGTCTACAGCATGCGAAACAATCAGGGATCCGATGAACCTCCAAAGAGACTTCCTCCAATACATAATCCACCTACAAAAGCACTTAACGATTTCTTCACCACTTCTACCACCAAAATATTCCAGATCCTCGGATTGGATGACTCTTTTCTTGATCGAGACCCGCAACAATGGGAGTCAGAACAATCATACAGTGAGGCAAAAATATCATATCCGCCCTAAAAGTGACGAACGATTTGGCGGAGAAAGGAGTGGCTCTCATGCAGTCCTTCAATGAAGCCTTGGTCCGAAATGAGGAAGAAAAACGGTTTGTTGGTGGAGTACCATCGAAACAAGTTCCCAAAGGCACTAAAGGGAATAAAGAAATGACAAATAACTGACGGTTCTTCTTTTGCGTTTGCCTTATATTTTATGTTTAAGCGTTAAAAGTTGTTTGGATCTTTGAAAATGACAATGTATTACATTGTTTTCTAAGTGATAAATCTTCCGGGGCTTTGCGCCAGTTCTAAATCTATTCCGATTTTTGTCTAATTTGGCAAATGACAATTTTCCTCAAGGTGGAACACAAAAACAACAAGGCCGATATTAAATTTGAAACTTCAATTTTTAAACACACCCTACTACACATCGTCCGAGCAATTTACGTAAAGGCCATGTTTTTAGCAAACCTATATTCATGAGGGGTCAAGAAACAGTGGAAGACCGCGGAATAATTGGCCGAAGCCCTTCAGAGGCCGCTGGAGGTGCTTTCTGACCCAGTTATCTACATTGGTTAGAGCCATAGAGATGTATAATATATAAATATATCACTAGAGGCGAGCATCTACTGTCTATGGTGTGGCTGTGACCCTGTGGCCGCTCAACGGGTAACCATAACGGCCTTGACCCATTGGCCGCTCAAAATGAATTTCAACCAATCAAAGCGCGTCATTTCAATTTAAATTAACTGCGGAGCTCTCGATAAGATGTTATTATATCTATGGTTGTGGCTTCAAAAATTAGCGAAGGGTATATACGTCATGTTCCCTCTAGCGATGATAATAATATCTCATTGGTTAGAGCACAGGCTGTGTGAGAATACATGCGGATCGCGGTTCGCTTCCCGATGCTGGCTTATAAATTTAAGTAATTTAAACCTCGGACTACATACGGGCCATACACGGGACATTAAACGACGTGGCGCCCATTCAAACGGGCAGCGGTGGAGAAGGATCCCACCCGATCAATTCATTGAAAAATGCGCAGGGTCGAGGACATACCGTCGCTATATAAAAACGTTTACATTTACCTTTACCTTACTTCTCCATTTAGTCGGAATTTCTTATTCTTTGTGGCAAGCACAGGCGCGTTCTCGGAATTGTTTCGCTCTTGTTAACTTCGCGCCCGACCGGATGCTTTCAAACTTCCCCTTAAAGACGATCGAAACTTTGTCTCCAGAGCCCTGTATCGGAACGCTTATTAATTAATCTAAATTGGCACTTTATTCAAACTCCGATTGGTAAACATGGCCTATACTTGAATCCTTGCTAAACTAAAAATGAGCTTTCATTTTAACAAGTTGCGTCTGTGACAACTTGGTTATTCAGAATAAACGAATATTGATTGATTGATTGATTGATTGATTGATTGATTGATTGATTGATTGATTGATTGATTGATTGATTGATTGATTGATTGATTGATTGATTGATTGATTGATTGATTGATTGATTGATTGATTGATTGATTGATTGATTGATTGATTGATTGATTGATTGATTGATTGATTGATTGATTGATTGATTGATTGATTGATTGATTGATTGATTGATTGATTGATTGATTGATTGATTGATTGATTGATTGATTGATTGATTGATTGATTGATTGATTGATTGATTGATTGATTGATTGATTGATTGATTGATTGATTGATTGATTGATTGATTGATTGATTGATTGATTGATTGATTGATTGATTGATTGATTGATTGATTGATTGATTGATTGATTGATTGATTGTTACTAATCTCGCCGGTCATGTCTGTGCGGTTGGAAACCGTCCTTCAACTGACAGCATATAATTATAATCATGGGAGCACGACATGGTCTGGTCTGGCTTATATCGCTCAATTGGCCATTTTTACAGGTGTTCGTCGACGTCTATTTGCTGAAACTCATAATCTGATATGACAGTGGTTCCCAAAAGTTTTGCACCAAAGGTCGTATCGTATCGTATCTATAGATTTATATAGCGCCTCTTTAAGAATAACTATTCAGAGGCACACCATGCTATTGTGTTACTCCCTGCGGGCCACGTGTCTTTATTACAAACAATGTCATGTTTTCCAATCAAGTAGATCAAATTACGTAAAAAGTAAAAACTATTCAAATATCAAAAATAAATTCATATTACAAACATGTTTTCCAATAGAGTAGATCATATTACGTAAAATCTATTCAAATTTCAAAATAAATTCATGTTGCCACTGAAACATTTCAATTTATTGAAAAATTAATGCGAATTAAAAGCACCGTTTTTAATGCTATACGTGGCACTGAAACGCCCACCAATGATAATAATTATTGAATTGTCAATGTCAAAGTTTTCGGTTTTGCGACCCACCTAAAAACAGCTTGCGGCACGCTGGCAGAAACCTATAACCTATGGTATAGCCTATAACAGCTCTGTGAAATGCGCTTAGCCTATATAAAAATCAGAGACGATTGACCTTCGTGAGAATTGACCCCTTGGCACATGCCCTCGATGCGTTATATGTCTTTATAGTTATCTACGGGATCGTTTCCAATTGTGACGAACAATGATGTTTCTTAATTAAATAACTCATAATCAGCTCAGATCCCGGATTCATGTTTCTCGAGCTCGAACTGTAGACAACGGCAATTCTGCTGCTTTTCACAGGATGATCCTCAAGGCGACGTGACAACTGTTTAATTAAATTCTGCTGTTCCGTGGATTATTATCTTTGCGCGCGTCGTAATCTGTCTTAGGCATAGACAGAAAATTAAATTCATCTACCTGTGTCTGTTCCTGGGTTAGGCTTATATTATCTCCTCATTTTATTGTCTCGTCGGAATGACTTTCTCGACGTTGACCTTCTTGTCAGACTTGTGTGCAAGACTTAAAGCTTCAAGGCCAAAACAAGACCAAGACAGTTGAGTTCCATGACTGAGACCAAGACCAAGACAGTGGGGTATCAAGACTGAGTAAGACCAAGACACGAGGTCCAAGAGCGTTAAGGACTGAGGCTCTTGGCCATTTATTCCACAGGACGCACGAGGACGCATAAAAAGTCCACTATGGCTGAAACTCTTTCTACAGGAGCGTATGTTGCATGTATGCCGAATGTTTTCTTCAGTAAGAGGTGAGAGAATCTCAAACTTCAAGACTGTGTCAAAAAAGTCAAGAAATTACCTCGAGACCAAGACTGAGTCCAAGACAATAGGTTCCCAAGACCGAAGAAACGAGACCGAGACATCCAGAAACTGTCTCGAGACCAAGACTGAGTCTTGAGACCGTACAACTCTGCTTATTGCAGCTTGGATTTGGTGCTCCATCGCTTGATTCATCATGCATTAGACATCGTCCCAAAAGAAGTTGCTAAATACTAACAGTAATAATAATTATAAGAATAATAGCAATAAATATTATAAATTATAATAATAATGATACTAATATTCCAGCGCTCCAACACTGTCGCTTTTTGTAGCACCTTTTCCACCAATAAGACCACATACGAAGACTAACCTTTCCACAGCAATTCTTCTATAATTGCTGTGAGGCCGAGAGATTATTTGTACCTCCGAGTAAATAATAATATGTTTTAAGCATATATGTAATGGTTTAACACAAAGTAATGCATTTACTATTTTTACTCACTTACGTGGCATTCGTTCATTACATTTATTTTAAAGACCCTCTCCAATCTACCTACTCAGAGGCGCTTCGTGTTATACGCTGTATTAAATCCGTTAAGCGCTTACTAAACAACGCTTCCACTTGCGCATCCACGGTTGTCATTACCATAATTAGGTACCGCTAAGAGTTCTCTACTACCTCATTAAATTATCTTAAATTTGTTCAAAATCTCCGTCCATTAAATCGATTGGCTGAACAAGTCTTGGTCTTCTAAGACGGTTTTATAAACGTTATATCCATGTGTTTTCTGGCTTTCTTTTTCTGGCACAGATATCTCTGTTTGCATAGATGCATATCTATCTACCCGTCATATTATTTGTTACAAAGTTCCTTATTAACGGAAGCAGTCAAGCAGAAAGACGACAGCTCTGCCTGAGCTATTTTCGACTCTGCAAAATCTTATGAATATTGTTGCGACAGTAATCTGCCTTTTTCCCGGAACCTCTCCGACAAGCCGTAGTGCAATTAGATAGCTTACAGCTGACCGAAAAGTAGACTAAACCACAAGCTTGCTGATTTCAGCTAGACTATTTTTACATGAACTTAACGCGCCAGAAAAATTCTAAAGTAATTGCCATGCGAAATAACTAAATTTAGAATGCAATTAGTTTTCATGACGTGGACTCCGTATAATTATATCACGACAAAAATCACATTAGTTTTTCCAAAATGAAAACAAGCTTCGCAAAATTTGGTATAGTGACTGGACAAGTAGATTTAGTATACTACGAATACTTAATATCCCTCAGATAAATAAATTGCAAATCTGTGAATTTATGTATCGCTTTGCCAACAAATCTCTTCCCCCAATCTTCAGTCGCTACTTCTCTAAGATCTCTGATACACATTCTCATTATACAAGATCTCTCGATAACTTTGATGGAACCTATGCCCGCACTAACACTCGTTATTTTACCTTAAGGTGTGCTGGTCCTCCTGTCTGGAATAACCTACCGAAGTCACTGCGCACTCTTCCGAATCTTGCCCGGTTTAAAAAAGAGGTCAGAGCCTACCTCCTTGACAATAGTCAATGCGTTTTCTAAATATGGTTATTCATTGTTATACCACAATTAGTTAAGTGACCTAGTTAAGTGTTGTTAGTTAAGCCAGTTATTCTCATTTTTTTCTGACAATGCTATTTGAGTAGACTATACTCAACTGTCATCCCTCTGCTAACATGGTAAACGGGTATCCCTAACTTAGCGGGACTTCAGTCCCTTCTGGGAACCCGATTGTTTCCCTTAAATGTTAATAAGATAATCATGTGATCTGTCTGTTTTAATTTCCATACTTATGAAGTTATGATCGTTGATTATGATTATTCTGGATCACTACTTGTAAACTATTCTATGGAAACAATAAAAG
Organism: Aporrectodea caliginosa; assembly: GCA_020284085.1. Classification (NCBI taxonomy): domain Eukaryota; kingdom Metazoa; phylum Annelida; class Clitellata; order Crassiclitellata; family Lumbricidae; genus Aporrectodea; species Aporrectodea caliginosa. The sequence continues at coordinate 18,128 of JACEVL010001175.1, forward strand.
GATTGATTGATTGATTGATTGATTGATTGATTGACGACATGCAGACTCCAGTTACAATTTTACTTTTCGAAGCAGTAAATTTTCGAACGATGGTTGAAAGCTATACTTCAACCGATTATTTAAAAGTGAGGTTTCTTGGTTGATTTTCCGAGTGAGCACATGAGCTTCCTTGTGTCCTTTCATGGAACTTATAAACACACAAGGACGCATCACACTGGACATACCTCATTCTGAATAATTATACGCTACACGTAATACATAATGTGTAACTTGTAACCAGTTACGTTCATGACAACTGGATGACATTGTATTGAATTAAACGAATACTGATTGATTGGTTGATAATTATAATTAAATCGGCCTACATGTCATAGTGAACACATATTAATTACACCGAAGGTTAGCTAAGAAGAGGTCACGGCATGTGATGCACGATATCTTGTCACAGTTTAATGTTTCACTTACTTTCTAGTCAGGCATAGCACCATCACTGCAACACCACCATCATAATCATACCACCGATATCACCGCCACAACCATCGTAATCAACATCAAAAGCAATGTCTCAATAACCACTAAAATCATTACCGTCAGTACCACCTCGGTCGTGGGTATACGTGACTTGAGAGGTCGACTGTATATACCTTGCGTAAGACGATAAGTAATGGCAGAGCACTCTTCTAGGCTTACCTTAAAGATAGAAGCTAACGTCGGCTTGGCGGCTTTGGCTTCATTTGATCGGAGTGTGCCGCGCTAAGTCCGTCTTCTGCGGCTTATAATCGTAAACCACGTGTCGACAAGAGACTCCATTCGTGGACTCTCAGGTCGTAAACGGTTGTTTTTGCAGCTGAAGATCTATGGCGACCCCGTGTGGTTCCACGTTTAATTGGGAAGCGGAGGAGCATCTGTTAAAGGGGCCAAGCCATCGGACGAAGGAGGTTGATGCCCGTTTATGGTCAATTCATGGTTCGCCAATTGTAAGACACATTACCACGACTAATCTCAGCCGATCTATGGACTTCCTCTGTAGCGTTTAAGATTGATTTACTACTTGTATTCCGGTATTTTGCAGTCGCCGATTGAATGTATTGTATTGTATTGTATTGTATTTGGACATTTGTAAAGCGCCTCTTACAGGATAAACTATTCAGAGGCGCTCCCAGCGTGCGAGCCTCGGGGAAATAGAAACGTCTTCAGGCAGCGGACAGATATTGAAGAGACCTCTACTTCATCATTGGGCCTAAGTAAAGGCATTGAGTGTGTATAATGTATAAGACACCGCTGACACACAGGATAGCGTCTTTCAAGTACTTCGCAGTAACAGCGCTGTAATACATGCCATGAAAATTATCTAGACAAGTACGGCTTAGGTAAGAATTTATCTGCGCGGGTCACTCCAGCTGCCATCCGTGAACACAAGAGGGCCCCGACATACGGCACCCTGCTGCGAGCGTGACAGGGTAGAAGAACAGCATATACTGTAAATGTCTGTAGGGGCGAGGATTTGAACCTCTACCTCTTGGTCATCTTATATTGTCTGATTCGATCAAATTCAATCCAGTCTGCTCTAAAAACCGCGATGTGGACTTAATAATAATAATAATAATAATAATAATAATAATAATAATAATAATAAAAAAAAAAATAATAATAATAATAATAATAATAATAATAATAATAATAATAATAATAATAATAATAATAATAATAATAATAATAGTAATAGTAATAGTAATAGTAATAATAATCGATGAAAAGGTGACCGCAATCAAGGAATCAGGACTCGTTTGGGGTCAATCGGGAGATGAAAGGCCAGTCGATATCTTGTCATCAAAGTAGTAAATGAAGGTATCAGACAGAACAAATGGCGAGGAGATCTTGAGAAGCGCGGAATGTTTGGTGTTTTCTATTGATAGCCATCCAAAACGAACTCAGACAGGATGAGCTTTACGAGACTTGGCTTATGAGGTAGGAGCAGTTGACCTTGGAAATAAGGTCACGACAAACAACTTTGCACTGTTAACGTACATGACAGAGAAATAGTTGTGTATCTGTGTCGTTTTCAAGTCTAGTTCAGAGTTAACCCAAGGCCCGATCGACAAACTTCCTGTAATCGAGAGGAATTTGCTTTTCAGGCTTTTCAACTAGGACAGATTGCAGGTGGTGCCAGATTGCACCTGCAGAGAAGATTGCGTCAGAAGGATAAATTAAGGCGCAGAACTGATGCAATTTTTAGAAAGCTGACGTCATTGGATCGGTCTGCGCTAAGTCCGTTTCCTGCGGCTTATTTATCGTAAACCGGTCGACAAAGACTTGATTCGTGATAGTCAGGTAGTAAACAGTCGAGATCTATTCTTTCGTCGGCTGTTTGCGCAACTGAAGATCTATGGCAGCCCCGCGGGGCTCCACGTTTAATGAGGAAGAGGAATATCAATATAACGGTCGCAGCCATTGGAGTGAGCTGTCTTAAGGGTTTACGATTAAGGAGGTTACTGTCCGTTTAAGACTTACGTGGTGCTACAATTAATGAGGCGAATTAATTATATACGACGACTAATCTTAGCCATCAATGGACTTCTTCTATAGCGCCTTTAGTTCGTTCACTAATTATATTCCGCCATTTTGTAGTCATCGATTGATGCTTCAGCAGTGTGCTTATAAGTAGCAGCGTTGAATGTATTGTACGTATCAAGACACATGTAGTAGACAGACAAGATGGCACCTTTGAAGTAGGCTACCTAGCAGTAGTAGCATTGCATACACGCCAGTTTAAATTATCTAAAGTTTAAACCAGTACGCCTTCAGGCAGCTGAAAAATCTTTACTGAAGAGAGTCAAATGCAAAATTATGTTATGTGAATACAAGATGAAACATAGGAAGAAGAGGAAATCTTGAGTGGCGCGGATGGCGTTTTACATGGAACAAGTTATAATCGAGAGCTTCCAAAAGGAACACGAACAGGATGAGTTTTATGAGACTATAGGTTTGTGAGGCAGAAGGAGTTGGCCTTGGAAATTAAGTTACGAAGAACTTTGCACTGTTAACGCACATGATAGAGAAGAAGTTGTGAGCCGCGTCCATCGCGTTCAAGTTGCCTACTTCAACATATATATTGATCGTCAACAATTTCTGAGTTAAATGAAGGCTACAGGTCACGAACGACAACCTAGTTATGACATTAATTTGAGAGGAATGTAGGCCTACTTATCAAGCTGTTCAGTTACAGTCGGTGACAAAGTGCACCTGCAGAAAAGAGTGAGTCAGAAGAAGAAATCGAGTAGCAGAACTGATGAAATTTTTAGATATATGGTTATTTAGTGTTTGCTTGTATCGGATGACTGTGTAGCCTACTTCGGCGACGGTTTTGTCGGAAATTAAACGGAAGCAGCGACGGATAGGTGATCAAAAATGCATAGAAACCAGTTCACATTTTGGAATTTCGGATTTTAATCAGAGAAACAGTAATTGGTTATCTCCCCGGAAGTGAGTTTTTTTTACTGACGATGACACGCTCGGAGACAGTCCTTATATATATATATGTATGTATGTATGTATGTATGTATGTATGTATGTATGTATGTATGTATGTATGTATGTATGTATGTATGTATGTATGTATGTATGTATGTATGTATGTATGTATGTATGTATGTATGTATGTATGTATGTATGTATGTATGTACGTATGTATGTATGTATGATTTAAGAGACCAATAATTGGCCTGTCGCAAACGACGTACAGCACTAGAAATATCTTTCAACCAATCCTACCGCAAATTAACCAGAATTGGAATATCTGGAAACACTAGTTTAACTATCAACGTTGCTCGTACTCTGCCAGTGCCAGCCCCAAGCCTGGATGAAGGAGGAGGGCGACGCTAATAATCCTTGCTATCACAGAGTGTCGTTAAACTGAAATTACTACTAAACGCGAGTCATGCATCTATGTACATAGGAGTCCATGCATGGTACAGGCCAATGTCGTGTAGGAAATACGTTGGCTTCATAGTCTACGGTCAGTCGATGAAGTCGTTCAATCAGTTGCTAACTGATTAAGTCATTCGGTAATTCCATTGCGACTGACTCTGGGGACTAGTATGTGTAATTATAATTACGATGTTTACTAAAGGCTAGAGCAAAACAGACGTGCAAAACTAAACTAAATTAAAGCTAAACAAAAATAAATTACTAAACCTAATTACATGTACAGGAGCAACATCTTGTCTGCTCGTCTTGAGTAAATAAACGAAATTACAATACGCATGTTTGCATGTATTCATGTATGTATGTATGTATGTATGTATGTATGTATATAATTTATGTATGTATGTATGTATGTATGTATGTATGTATGTATGTATGTATGTATGTATGTATGTATATATGTATGTATGTATGTATGTATGTATGTATGTATGTATGTATGTATGTATGTATGTATGTATGTATGTATGTATCTAGGCCAGTGGTTCTTAACCTTTCCAAGGGAGCCGAACCCCAAGAGAAATCCATGACCACTCACCGAACCCCTCAAGTTTGAACAATAATTTTGTAGCTAATGGGAACAATAGGAAATAAAAAATTGTACCAAAATGTGATACATAATTAATACATTCAATACATGAACTGCTAATAGTTAACTAACCGTACCAACACTACCAATTGCATCTTAATGTGTCCTTTGTTGTTGCCGTTTGGAAACAATGTGAGAAATGCGTGGCTCTGTTTTGGAAAGACTCACTCTCATGTCATTTTCGCAATCAAGCCTGCTCCTTTTCTTGGATTTAATCTCCACCAATTTGAGAATCCTTGCTCACAGAGATATGATGTGACAAACGGTGTGAGGATTTCAAGGGCAGCTTTAGCAATGCGAGGATATCCTTCCATTAGGGCCTTCCATTAGGCGGCACCAAAATCTTGAGAGTGTTGTTGTACCAAAGAGCAATTGTTGAATGTGACTCTGCTGAAGTTCGATGGCTGCCGGTGTTAATTATCGGGAGGTGCAGTAAGACATAACTTAGGTTAACAGGATGAACAGCTTTAAATTTCATAAGGTAGGGCCTGGTAGGCAATCTATTTCAAACAAAATTTATTAAATAAAAGTCGAAAAATAATAATAAAATAGCAAATGATTTTTCACTCACACTCACTGACCCTGAATATGTATATAGGCCTATTTCAGAGGACCGCTGCCGAACCCCTGGCACTGGCTCACCGAACCCCAGGGGTTCGGTCGAACACTGGTTAAGAAACACTGATCTAGGCCTATGTATTATGTATGCATGTATAGACCAATATGTACAATGTAGGATGGAGAGATAGATGGATGAAAGTAGGCATGTAGGTGTGCATGCTTTTGCATATATTTATGCATTCATGTATGCGTGCATAATGTGTATGAATGTGATTGTATCATGCGCGTGGATGTATGTAAATGATTATGTGGCGATCTGAATTTATGCGAAGGGTTTATAATAGTGACGCTCTAGAATTCAGTAGTAGGCTAGTAATTCGTCGTTTTCAACTTATAGTCCACAGCAAGGCTCGAATGTGTCGAGAAACATTGGAGAACGCCAACACCTTGTTAACGAAGGCATTCTAAATTTATAAATATCATTCTATTTATTCAGCAAACATGTGAACATACGTAATTGCAGCCGGAATATCTTCTTTTCGTCGTTCCATGGACGATTCATCCATTAGCTGCCGTGACTTAAGCGTCAACTCTGACATTGTTCAATGCCTCGCTTACCGCAGTTTCCTATCTGCTTTGCTGCTGGACTCAAAGCCATGTACGGTGACTTAGTCTAATCCGTGAACAAAGCGATGTCCACCTTGGCAGCAGGAACGTAACTAGGGGCTTGGGGCTTAAGCCCCCCAAACGAAGCTGAAACCCCCAAAATAAATCAAGCCTCCGGACCCACTGTTACTGCACTCTCCATGCTAAAGGCTTAAAGCCCCCAAACGAAAAGTCCTAGTTACGTCACTGCTTCACAGTTTAGATAAGCGCCAGGATCAAGCGCGTTTCGATTCGGATCTCTGCATGCGTCAGCTTTTATATTGGTTAGCCAATAATGTGAACAGCAGCGCTTTATAATTGAAGTAATGTTATCACACAAAAACCTTTGTTATCACACGAAATCGGATATAGAACCGTCAAGAATATGAAATATGGTGGATCCCTGCAGCCTTAATTCAGCCACAGAATACAACCTAATTATAGTATGATATAGTTATGAGGCGGTTCTTGATATAGGACTAGAAGGTTCCGATGTAGCATGTAAGTTGGCAACACGTAGACGTTTCAGAGACGACGTGCCGCATGAAGTATCATTCTTGGTCTTCCTCTTGTGATTTTCCCCTCCGTTCTTCCCTCGATGATGGTTCTTATTAGAAAGTCTCCCCTCATTATGTGTTCAATCCATTTCCTTTGGGGTCGTCCATTAATTATGTCAATAAATTTTAGGCAGTTTTTGACCCCTCCGCCTTGTCAACAACTGTCAAACATTGAAGGACCCCTAAAAAATTATGTAAACAATCCCATAACCCCCTTACAAAAAAGAAACACAATGGCTCAATACATGTAGAATAATTTTTAAAGATATTTTTACACTAAAAATGCAATCTGGAATTTCAAAATATATGAGTATAGTTTATTACCAGCTTTCTAGTAGTAATCACTTTATACATTTTTAGCATTTACTTAATGTTTAAGCTACCATTTTGAAGGGTTTCTGTTGATTCATTTGAAAAAAATTGTTGACGTCAACTTGTACCGAACTCCTCCTCTCCCCCTTGTCAACAACTGTCAAACTTTTCCAAACCCCCTCCCCCCTATTTTGTTGACATAATTAATGGACGACCCCTTTGACGTTCGTGCTATGTGTTCCGAATGTCGGCCCTGAACAAACTCCTGAACGTGTTTGGCGATATAAGCTTACTGTTGGCATTTAGCGTTTTACGATTAGCGGTTGACAGCAATTGGGGTTCGAAGTCCCATGCCTCATATGAGCAATTATAGTTACGGGGATATCAGTCTTTCATGTGAGGTATTCTGAACCAGTGAGGGAAGTTTTCTCTACTTCTAAAATTGTAACCAGTGCATTATTTTTTTATTTAGTTGAAGGCACGACCTACCTCACGAAATACGTCTCAGACAATAATATTTTGTTAAAACCGTTTTTGCATCCTCATCTCGCTCTTTGCGTTCTTCAGATCGGTTTGATCTCTTTGTTCTTAGGACTAGGACTACTCTGGCTCAACAGCGGGCGTTATCTGTGGTGGGTCCCTCCACTTGGAATGACCTTCCGCCCCTCACTAAGAGCTAAACTAATGACTGTTTTTTTCCTAATCGGTCTCCCGCTCTTTGAAGGCGTTTCTTTATCCCCGTGGCTCCCGTGCTGATACCGCACTCTACATGTTCAAGGCTTAAAGCCTCCCCCCAAACGAAAAGCTAGTTACGTCACTGGATCTGAGGCGAGAGACAAGTCACAAGTGCGCGTCGGTCCCTACACGAAATGCACCCTACAGGTTCAAACTCAAAGGTCGTTAAACTACGTTTATTTAACGACGCCGCCATATCGACGATGATTGGCGTGCAGTCGTTAAACTACTTGCCTGTTTACAGTTTAACGATCTCTGTGTGGTAACGAAGACCATTAGCGTCGCCCTCCTCCTTTATCCAGGCTTGGGACTGGCACTGTCAGAAAGCGAACAGTGGCGGAAATGTCGTTAAACTACAGATCCAGCATGCTATAATTCAGGGATGGCCAACCCACGGCCCGCGGGCCAAATGTGGCCCGGGGGCTGCTGATTGGCGGCCCGCACGGCCCCTTTCTAAATAATTTTTTGTCTCATTTTGCACCTACTTACTTGTCCGACTACTACAATGCTGCATAATAATGATGTCTAAAACACTAAAAGATTTAGTGTTGTACGTTCTAGTGACCTAATGTATAGTCGTACCTGTTTTTCTAAATCTAGTAAAATATGAAACAAACATTTGTATTTCTTTTGAGGCTGTGAGGACAAACATTTTGCGGCCCGCCGCGTGCTTACCAACAATCATAGTGGCCCGTAGGCCAAAAAGGGTTGGCCACCCCTGTTTAGGCCTGCTATAATTATACACCGAGACGATGACCGCATCGCACAAATCTATTCTGGTAATAGATGTTGGCACATGTCTACATATCGAGCGCTGATTGGTTAGTTGCTGTTTGACGACGCCGTGTCATAACAAATATGATTAGCGTCGCCCTTTATCGAGGCTTGGGACTGGCACATAGTGCTCTAACGTCAGAGGTTTCCGAAATGGAAATGGGTGAACGGTGCATAGAAGTTCCCGCCTAATCATCTCGCTTCCCGCCAAGTCAGGTGCGCTGTTAGCGAGTGCATGCCATCTATCGATCGCTATAGCCACTGCCATTTGTCCGTTGTTAAATTGGAAATCAGTCTCTTGCGGTGTCCATGATAGATGTGCATTATCGACCAACCAGTTCCGTGACCTGTGTTTGCACAGAGGATGCTATTTGTATGATATTCGTCATCAGCCGCCGACTGTCCGCGCGTGGGCATACGGACCGAGTGGGACAGCAGCGCTGCTGTTGACGTGGTTCCCTGCTATCGTTCATATCCGGTTCGTTTAGCTAACGAAAAATAATAACACCGACCACAGACTGAAAGCATGTCAACTAAACTTAAATGGTTTGTTCATTAACTCCTGACTGTTGGATAATATATATGTGTGTGCGTGCGTTTGGGTGTATCTGTATGTCTGGTTGTGTTGGTGTCTCAGTAGCCCACGTGTCTGAGTTCTTCGTTTTTTGTACGACACTGTTTTCCCCTTTGCTGCTGATAAACATGACTTATGAAAACGTTGAATCTAGGTAGCATATAGAAGGTAGAACAGCGCAGAGCCGACTTAATAAAAGGCTGTACAGTGATTGGAGTAGGCTACCTGGAAAGTCGAAGGAACTGCCCGACGGTTAGAGTAGGCTATAACAAATGTTTTCTCATAATTCTTTATCAAACTTAACAGAGGTTAGTTGGAACTTTCCATGAACATGAACTGTATACAGATAATTTCGTTTGTATGCACAGTGCTATTGTTTCTCGCTATCTAAACAAAACGGATGCTCAAGCCATGGAAGTTCAAAACAAACCTCCTTTTAAGTTTGATAAAGAATGGAAAAGCATTAAATGTCGTTGATGCAATTCCATGCAGGCAAACAGACAGTTCCTTCGATGCCCAAGGTACTCCAGTCACTATAATTATATACTCTGTTGGTGAAGACCACAACAGACAAATCAGGCGAATCAAGAAAGTTACCTGCACACAACACAATCATGAATCGTAGAATTCACATTTCTAAGGCGCTGCGTTAGAGCTTTAAACGACGATATGCATTGGTTTTCCAGTCACTTTTTGTGCCCTCTCGCCGAGCCGATTTAAAGTATTAGAAGTAAGCGCAGGCCACGAGCTTATTAACCAAAATAACGCTCTAGTCAGATAGTCATATGGCTTTTCTAGAAAAGAAGGAGAAGAAGAAGAACATGATGATGATGATGATGATGATGATGATGATGATGATGATGATGATGATGATGATGATGATGATGATGATGACGACGACGACGACGACGACGACAACGACGAAGAAGAAGAAGAAGAACAAGAACAAGAACAAGAAGAAGAAGAAGAAGAAGAAGGAAAAAAAGAAGGAAAAAAAGAAGAAAAAGAAGAAGAAGAAGAAGAAAAACAACAAGAAGAAGGAGGAGGAGGCGATGGCGGAGGAGAAAAGCGCTTTTCAGGAGAGTATGATACTGTAGGTTGTCGGGAGACGAGCGGGAGGGAGACCGAAGATCATTTATAGGTTGATGAAAACGTAAAGGATAGCCATGATCAAATGAATGTGATATTACGCTATAAATACGTTGCAACAAAGTCATTTACCGGTCACGATGAACGTAATGCACGCGAGTGTCTGATTTTACGTAGGCTTAATTTCGATGTAAGACGACAATAGCTTTTCGAAGAAAGAGCGAGGCGTACTGTAGCAGAAAACTATGCGCATCAACACTGCATCTGCATCGGGGTATAATTGCTGATCGACTTGCAAGAGGGGGATAATGAATGGTGTGGGCTATGACAGATTGGGCAATGCAATTGCCTTAACGTTCGGGATTTGAATCCCGATACGCTTCATCTGCTGTCGTGCTTTCTCTTCAGCCTAATAACATTCAATTATTCGTCCATCCATCCATCCAGCCATCCATCCATCCATCCATCCATCCATCCATCCATCCATCCATCCATCCATCCATCCATCCATCCATCCATCCATCCATCCATCCATCCATCCATCCATCCATCCATCCATCCATCCATCCATCCATCCATTCATCCATCCATCCATCCATCCATCCATTTATTCATTCATTCATTCATTCGTTCGTTCGTTCGGTCATTCATTCATTCATTCATTCATTCATTCATTCGCTCATTCATTCGCTCATTCATTCATTCATTCATTTGTTCATTTATTTGTTCATACGTTCATTCATTCGTTCGTGCGTTTCTTTATTTATTTATTCATCCATCTATTTATTCTAGCCAACTGCGCTATAATGGGTACACTGACCGTACACTGTCGGTTGGTAGAACAGACGGCGAGGGAAAGGACTGGCCACCCGCCGTCATATGCCGAGGCTAAGAAAATGAAGTCGCTAGCAAATCATACCCATGGCTGCCTCAGGGCTAGCTTAGGAGACTGTTCTTCTTCTTCAATTATTCTTCCATTCGTTCAGAGGATTATACGGCGCTCTTTCTAAATATCTACTCCGAGGTACTCCCAGGCCAGCTGCCGCGAAAGAGAACTGAGGAGGAATATCATCTATACGTTACGACGAGGATTCTCAGGACTAATCTTGAAAGAGGCTTATAAATAATCTACCTTAATATAATTACTCTACCTATCTTCTGTACACTAATCATGCAATTAGAAGTCGTTGTAGATCCACAAGAACAACTTGAATTAACACATTTCGAATCTAATAACACATTTAACGTATTATTTATTCTTCGTCTTAAGAGGTTCATAGAAGACACAGCAGGACGTCAAAAGTCAAATTTGCACTCCGGTGTGTGGCTGCCGACCAGGTCTGTTGGCTCTTGGTTTAATATCGGTTACAATTACAAGTCTATGCACAATTGGTTTTATTTAATCATAAACAGTTAGGTGCAACAGTTACTGTCAACGGCAAGAATTAAACTGCAGTCTAGAAGAGGCAGCTATAGGCTGAGAGGCATAAATCGTGAGCGATTTCACTTCTTTGCCTTGGCTTATGAGGGCGTTTTTGCACTTAAAAGTCCACTCGCCAATGCAAAGTCCACGGTATCTAACGCATTTCTGCAGAAGAGTGCCATAAAAGGTTATATACGGTCAAATATATTCTATAATGAAGTGTCCCAGTTCAGATTTGGATTTGGAGTCACGGACTCTGGGCTGGGAGTTTAGTTCTTCAACCACTGTGGCGAATGAAAGTATAACGAACGGTGGTAATCCATGCTTATCCAACTCTTAATAACTAATATTATATATGGGTGAGGGTCCATAGAGTAATGGTAACATCACTGGTGTAACGAGCAGTAGAAACGGGATCGATTCCCGCTTCCCTCCTTAAAGGTCCACTCAGCCTTTCAATCGCTAGATGGCGGTGGTAAAATGAGATGTAGGACGTGATGGGCGCCATGCTTCGCTGCCGTATATAATTAAATTTCACTCCTGTATTGTAATCATACTGCGTTTGTCGGTTTGAAATAATAAACAATATCATTATTACTATTATTTTTATTCCGACGTCGAAACGGCAGAGGTTTTAGAAAAAACGCCTTTCATACAAAGATACCAAATCAAACACCGTATATCATAAATATATGAGATGGCTCTTTCCGAGAAAGAGCCATCTCCTTCCAAGTATTGCAATATCTTGTACATACTTGTATACGAGACATAAAACTCGAGACCGAGACCGAGACCGAGACAGTGGGTCCGAGACCGAGACAGTGGGGTCCGAGACCGAGACCGAGACAGTGGGGTCCGAGACCGAGACCGAGACGAGACACCAGGTCCGAGACAGTTCGAGACAGTTCAAAACGAGTGAAATGCACATTGGACCCAAGTCCAGAAACAATTTTTCTCAACTTTTGAAGTCTAATACAAGGGTCAAGTCACTGAAATCAGCCGATCACCTGAATTGTATAAACTATAAAGAAATTAAATATTTCAGCCATTCTGAAATCTTCTAAACGATTATAAAATTTAAACCAACAAAATTCCGTATAGTCCCTAGGCCTATTAGCAATTAAGCGACATAAGTCACATCACTCACCTTGAGAAACTTGAGAGACGTTGTTCCAAGCGCGTTTCGCTTATGTTGGCTTTACACAAACGACGAACGGCATGCCATTTATTTTGTTTTCATTGATTTCAAACTGCGTGAATGCAAATTTCATGACTTCATGTTCTTTATGAGAGATTTTAAGATATTTGGAAATATTGGACGGACTGAAAGTGCAAACTTACGACTGCTCTTTTCAATACTCTTAAATCTTAATACCAGAAACAACGCTTTTAAAACTTCCTGTCTGTTTGGCACTTCCGATTAACTAGTGATCCGTTCGGCACAAGACAATTTTATAGCGCAATACTGTACGAAGTTCCGAACAAAATACAGTTTGTACGAGAACTTTGGAGACCGCTTCTACAAGAGATTAAGACTTTCGCTTCGTGACAGTTTCCAAAAAGACAAGACTTTCGCTTCGAGACAGTTTTCAAAAGTCAAGAAATGATCTCGAGACCGAGACCGAGACAGTGGGGTCCGAGACCGAGACCGAGACCGAGACCGAGACATCAAAAAACCTGTCTCGAGACCGAGACAGTGTCTCGAGACAATACAACTCTGATCTTGTATAGCCTGTGATCAAGCGGCTATAAATACCAACAGTTTTTTAATGAATTAATTTCCTTCATTCATTAAACGCTGCATGGATGGCAATAATGATTACTTTATGTTCAGCTTTTTCCTTCATCAAAATATAGCCTTAGGCTTGCATCAATAATTCTGTAGAGATGCTGACAAGCAGGCATCTGCGAAGGGCACACTTGTTAATCTGGAGAATATGAAACGTGACTTTCTGGACTATCCGATTTAATCAAAATCTAAGTACCTCCAAGCCACGAAGACACTAATCCTGAAAAAATTCAAATTAAGTACGAGTTCTGAAGGACACCGAAACCTTTCATGAAAACTGCACACAGCATATCATGCAGAATCACGATGCAGTAGCTTTCTAGAATCTCCAATAAAACTGAAATTAATAATGTCTCATTTCAGATGGACAACTCATAGTCGTTACATTGCCAGTTTGGTTGCATACTTACGAAAGGGTCGAGGTCTGTTACCAAAGACTGCTACTTATGTTGTAAATACCTACATAATGTCAAATTGTAAAACTGCAACTGCTATCGTTTAACTAATCGCCATCCAATACTGAAACTGATAATTAGGGGGCCCTACTTAGTGGGACCAAGGTCCCTTCTGGTCTCCCCATTGTAACCACTCGAAATACTTATATGTAATGTCATCTGTGTAATACTGGTTTGGCTACAATAAAATGATGGTTATGGTTATGGTTATTATTTCATAAAGACATTCTGAAAAATTGAGGTTTCAGTTTACATGATGAAAACAATTAGGCTCTATTGGATATTGAAATCTGGTAAATTTAATGAGATCGTGTTGGCTAATATAATCATAAATATTATACGAGTGGCAGACCAGCGACAAGGTTATTAACGTGGATTAAAAATATAGAAGTTTTTATTTAACTAATACAGAAAAGAAATTACTTGATATTTAAGTGGGAAACTTGCTTCTTTCTGAGTTCTCAACTTCTCACCATGACACCAATTAGGTTAGTATAAACTGTATTTTTTACCAATTTTGTGATTTTTAAATTTCAGTGTGCTTACGTTTTTCTTAATAATATTTTAATGATTTATTGCATTAATGCACTTTAAATGATTAGGTCCTTATTTCTGCCAAACACACCATCCTCCAGTATTAAATAAATGCAAACGCTAGATAGAAGGGATCATTACATTATTAACCCAAAACAAAGTCTTCCCACGTAAAAGTCTCCCAAGATTAGGCTAGTTATTTCGGAACAGATCTGGTTAGAACAAATTCGCCTCTAGAAGACTACATTCTAAATCAATGTCTTCGATTTCAAGATCCACCCTGTTTCGAGGTCGCGAGGCGGGCAGATTTCCGATAGCGTGAAGATATCCGCCAAAGCCAGGTCGTGTCTGATCCTAAGTGTATGGCCGGCCAGACGGTCAGAGCCCCTGTATTGAGAATTGATTACACAGACAGGCTATACATGAAACAATGAGTGACGTTACAAAAATTGACCTCAGTGGTGCTGGTGGGGTAAATCTTGTAGAGTCACTCCTTTTTTTACGTCGGTCCCAAATACCAAGAAGTAACTCAACCTGGTCACTATGCTGTCGAGAAAGTCACGACAGTATAGTTCACTCTCCGATTCACAAATCAACTAAATAGATCCGATCTCAAGGTTAGAGTCCACCCTGTTGCGAAATATCGCAACATATTGGATTACTGGCATTTGGAATGGACTGATAGCTAGATGGTAAGACGTTGCGTGCAAACTCGGTGATGGACACGCCCGCAACATCCCTTACAAGTCTTACCTGATGGGTTCTGTGTGAAGCTGAAGATAAAACGAGACTCCAGACGTACGACGTCACCAGTGTATGGATTCACGGATCGAGAACCAAAGCCGACGAGTTGACACGGTCGATACCAATTTCGCATTTGCTTATCACCGACAGCCCAAATAACTATGTATAGGCGCCTCTCTCTCTCTCTCTCTCTCTCTCTCTCTCTCTCTCTCTCTCTGTCTTTGTCTCTCTCTGTCTTTCTCTCTCTCTGTATCTCTGTGTCTTTCTGTTCTCTGTGTCTCTGTCTGTCTGTCTGTCTGTCTCTCCCTGTCTCTCTCTGTCTCTCTCTTTGTCTCGGTCTGTCTGTCTGTCTCTGTCTCTCTGTCTGTGTGTGTGAGTGTGTGTGTGTGTGTGTGGACGTGTCTGTGTGTATGTGTGTGGACGTGTCTGTGTGTGTCTGTGACGAGTGGCTTTGACCTCGTGCTCCCACCGCGACCTGGCGAGTTCCTGATAAGCCATAATTGTAAAGGCTTGATTAGCAGGCCCTATAGATTAAATCGAACTACTACGCTGGGTTTTTTTCTGTAAAAATAATTATTCTTATAAGCCTCTGAAGTTCTAATTCCAAACAGATGCAATCTCCACTTCAGCATACTCCGCTTATTTGCCTTTTCATTGTTGCTAGCTTTGACCTTTTCAGCCTTTCAATGTTCAATTATTGTAGGAAGTAGGGACATATCATTTTCGCCAGCTGTTTTCGCTTTTCCAGCAGACCATGTGTTTGTGTTTCTGTTTTTAGACTTCGTTTCTATGCTTAAGTGCAGTATATTATAATTGTTATGTATCGAGTACTAAATTCACAGATTGAACATTGCTAGGCCTACTATATACTATAATGTTCTCTACCTCTTTCTCTCACCTTAAAACCTTCCTTTTTCCGCGGAGTGCCTCGCACTGGGAGCGCTTCTGAAAGGCTTATGCTATGAGAAGCGCTTTATAAATGATCAAATACAATACAATACAATACAATACAATATCCAATCAGAGCAAATGTCGCTGTCTTGCCTAATTCCACTGATTCTCTCCGTTTGCTCTCTACCACTGTTCCTCTCCTTGTCTCTGTCTCTGGCCCTTCCCTCATCTCTCTACTTCTTTATATCCATCCTAGAGAGTGACGCGGGAGACAATCTCGTCCCCATCTCCGCCCCGCAACAAGCACGTCTTCCCCATACCGCCCCATCCCCGCCCCATCCCCGCCCCATCCCCGCCCCATCCCCGCATGGTTTGTCCCTATCCCCGCCCCGTCGCCGCAAGACGACATCACATTCCCCACAAAAGTTTACACCAATTCGAATTTTAAAGAAACATTTTTTAGCTTGCAAACCTATTTGTATTGCTGACTGCATTAGTCTGTTATTATCTTATCGACAGTTTGCATTAACCAAGTCCTGACTATTTCCGACTAGTAGGCTTCAGGAAATAAAAAAATCTCCTGATCAGTTATCAAGTTCTTAACATCACCCGGGTTTATTGCCGGCTCATTCCTAATTACCGCGGTATTACCGCGAGAGTAAACCCCATTCCCGCGGTATTACCGCAATTATTGTCTCCCATTACCGCGGGATTTACCGCGGTTACTGCGGTTTTCCCGCGGAGAAATTCCCCATGTCAGTCCATCCCCGCTTTACTCCTTCCCTACAACTCCCACTCCCGTTTTAGCTACGCGCCGTGACAGAAATAATGTTATTCGCTAGAAACCGCCACAACTGGATCACGTAAGTAAGTAGGCCAAGGCATTTGTGTGCGATGCTATGCATTGTTTGTGCCATAGTTGTTAAAAACGGTCAAATCAAAATAAAAAACGGAAAAAAACGTCGTTTTATTGAAAAAAATAAAAAACGGAAAAAAACGAGAAAAAAAACGGAAAAGAAAATAATTAGACTTTTCTACATCTTTTACTGCATTTTAAAATTAAAACCTTGTTTACACAATTTACTTTTAAATTAGCAAATAACATAGCTTTATTAGTAAACACCAAGTAACAGTAATCTACAACAATTAGGGGCCTATTTTCTTTTTCATAAGTTTCGTTTAAAAAGAATTCGGTTCATTAAAAATATTTCAAATTAAAATTGTATACATAGGTCCACATCAATCCATGCAGACATAAGCAACTAAAAACTAAACTTTGCAAGTATAGAGTGTACTTAATTAAAAGTAGGTCTACTTGCAATTCTGACTTATATAAGACCTTGATATGGAGTAGGCTAATAGCCATCAGTTTATCAGTCGATCAGAGATTACTGAGTACAAAGACAACATTTCGCATTTTGGATAACTTAGAAATTCGAATAACTTTTATACATTTTATTTCCTGTAGCTGTTTATTTCAACTGATGACACTAAATAGTGACGTAAATTATATGAATCCTTGAAAGGATGGAGACAACGTAAGGGATATCAGACAAAAATAAAATTAAACAAATAGTAACAGACAGTTAATAAATAAATAAAGTTACATAAAAAATAAAAAACGGAAAAAAACGAGACGAGAAATAATAAACGAAAAAAACGTTTTTTACAACTATGGTTTGTGCTGAGGGATGGTCTTGTGGTTGGCTACCGGACTGTAACCAAGAGATTTATTTTAAATACATGCATTGCGCAACGCTGTTAGAGGGACAGCAGAGGAGAAGACAGTCCATTCTTCATCACTTGCAGCTGATTATTCATTGTTTAACGACATCCTCCTTCTCCTTCTCCTCTTCCTCCTCCTCTTCTTTATTTCTTCATATAGGTATAGGTGTCAGGAGTTTTGCAAATTTCATAGCCGAATGAAGCATTAGGCATATGCTAATTGATGTATTTAAATTTAGCAATTTGAACGAATTTATTTATATAACTTACGCAAAGGATTTAAAGTATCCTTGAAATTCAGTACAATAGGCCTACAATATTCGTTTATTGACAGATCAAGGTTGACACAAACGCAACTTTGTTACATTATGAGGCTGAGTGCAATATCCTATTAGCCTACGCCAGATTGTCATACGTTGGCCCTAACTATAATCACAAGCCTATATGGACCTACATCTATGTAGGTATCTCATATTTGTTTTAAGATAGATAGAGTTATGGATCATGACATCGATTATTCCGCGTTGTAAACCGTATACGGTCTAGATCACGTAGGCCTATGGTTTTATTTTGCTGGTATCGCATTTGTATCGCCGATGCTTTTTTTTAGCCTGTAAACGCTACTCGATGCCATACATTACCCATTATTTATAATATTATGGTTTCTCATAAAAATTATGCTTGAATAAGTCACGATCAAGAAATAGGGCAGTGAGAAATAATTCGTAACTCTTCGAAAATTGCCTCTTTCTGTATCTATAATCTGTGGTCTGGGTGGAAGGAATCTATAAATAGGGAAATCACCGGAAGCATGTCCTTTTCCGATCAGCGGTAGAACAGCGTGTCTGAGTTTGATATAGTTTGCGAAGTTAGTTAGGCTTAACATTGAAAATGAATAGGCTTGAGGAAACGAATGTTACCAATGATAGAATAACTTTTTCCGAAGGCTTTTAAGAATACATTGGCCCAAGCGATTCCGCGGTAAATTCCTATAATGGGTGCCTGCGGTGTGCTAAGGGCGAACCCATTCATAAATTGTAGGCTACTAGCCCACTTTATCGTTGAAAGCCAGCTTTTCGGGTCTCTAAAAGTCTCTATAAGATCTTTGATCTCAGTGGATGCTATCACAGTTTTTAAGATGAAGTATAGGCTATTCAGCATTCCAGGTTAACTTTCAGTGGTTCTAAGATAATTTACACGTGTTTCGAACCACTGAAAACACGTGTAGACTATTGTGCTCTAGGCCTACTTAATTTATAATAGGTGACTATTGTAGGTCTACACTTTTTGCGAATAGCGACCGTTATGCTCGTTTCTCGACGAATTTACCGGATGATGTAATTTGTTAAAGAAATAGTTGTCAAATTTTAACTTTTGTTTTGAGATTTTTATTTATACATTTAGGCCCTATGGATTAAGCAGAAATCTACGCTGAGCAATTTCGGGTTGAGTTTTGGTAGGCAGGCTTAAATAAGGGATATTGTTACCTTTTACCGTGATTGTACGTAAACTATTCCTGTTTCGGGTCATATGATGAAGACGATACTGAATCTCTTCCTAGTGCGACCTTAATTGGTTGTGTGCGGAAAACATCACTCGCCGTTCTGACGACCTCGACAAGAAATCTTAAGAAACGGGGACAGGAATTGGATTAGTCTGAGTTAGTCATAGTTGAAGGGCTGGCAGCAGCGCGTGTTCACAGAGAAAAACTGCATATTACATGGGACCCATCCCAGATGGGATATGTGTGAACATTGTGGCAGGGTAATGACTTCTATAGTGCCGTTGTAAATGTGGAGGTTTATTAGTCAACATCTGGCAGTGAAAAGGTATCACGAAAAAGCGACAGCATTCGAGACTATTGCTAGGCGTTGGACAACTCGTTTTATTTCATCCCCACTGCTAAATTTTAAAAATTGTCACTTAAAACTTTAACTTGCCCCTAAGCAATTGCGGGTGAAGGTATTGGCAGGCGTAAGTAGGCAAACCCTATCTTGTTACCTTTTACTGTCCTTGTAGGGTATACCGTCTGTGTCGGGTCATATGATGAAGACATACTTACAATATTCCTAGTGCGACCTTAATCGGTTGCATGAGGAAAACCACTCGCCGTTCTGACGACTCGACACGAGATCTCAACAGTTATAGTTAATAGGCCACGTAAACTAGATAAGCTTTTGTGCGTCTGTTGCCCAATCCCACTGCTGTTTTGAAAGTGTTCAATCTTGGTGCAGGTACTATATCCCTTGGAAGCCAGTCCCAGTGATCTACAATACTCCGGCTAAAAAAGAATTTTCTAATGGCTAATCGCACCCTCATATGTCACAGATAATCGATGAATACATGACTGAAGTTACAAGGGCTGGGACAGTGGCCTTTCAGGGAGGAAGGCGTGTGTGTGTATATATAATTTATATATGTATATAATATATATGTATATATATATATATAAACAATGGCAAACGACCCGTGAAATTGCCAAACTGCACATCAATCCAAACAACCATCAACATATCTCAAATGTGTCATCCATTCGCCTATCATTCACTTATCCATGCATTAATCTACCAAATTATCCACCTGTTCATCTATCCCTCCATGTATATCGGTCCATCCATTCGTGTATCCATCCATTAAATTATATATGTATGGGCAGGGAGATGGTTGAACGGTAACACATTGGTGTGAAGATCAGAAGGACTCTAGTTCAATATATCCGCTAGCGTATAAGGTTGACTCATCCTTCAACTCCCTAGGGGAGACTGCAGTAGGGCAGATGGGTGCCTTGCAGGATATCATACAGTTAAATTCGACTGCTGTTAAACTTGTTATCGTCTGTTACTACTACGTCATGTAATCTTACTGCATGCTTGTCAGTTTGAATTAATAAACGATTATTATCATTATATCAGTCCATAATGGTATTTGTCCATCTGTCTATCCATCCACTCATTTGCCTATCAATCGCTCCATTGAATTATCCATTTTATTCATCCACCAATCCATACGGTATCTGTCCGTCCAGGCATTCACCGCCTGTCCATCCAGACATACATCTATCCATCCATTCAATTATTTATATATCCATCCATAAATTATACATATCTCTGAATAGTTTCTCTGAATAGTTTCCTAGAAGGGGAGCTATATAAATTCCCGAATGAATGAATAACTTTAAAATTTTTACTGCAAGATACTAATATTGTTAATTACTAGGTCCTCTCGGTCCACTCATAATAACTACAGACACTCGCAATATTCATTAATTCATTCATTACGAATGAAAATGAGTAAGACGCTGAACTAAATGGGGCTGAATTTTGAGAAATACTGAAAATTTGGGGTGAAGCGCAGAGAAAATCTAAAAAAAACAGAAGTAGGTAGTGCTGCAGCCATGCGCCGATATTTTGTTTCTTCTCCCTCCACACCTGAAGCGACGGTCGCAACTCATGCAATAAAATGTTTTATTATCTAATAATATATATTTCAGTAAGTTGAAAATGTAGGCTATAGCTAAAACGGAAAATTAAAAATGCAGTGCAAAGTGATATATCCAGACAAGCTATCGACTTCATACAAAAAAATTGTAGGCGTCAATGTAACGAGATCAACGATCGTCCTGAACACAGCAATCTCGTAGAGGAAATAGCATATCCAAAATTAAGTGGCCAAGGGCGGCAATTCAGTTCCCAAAGCCTCCGGACCACTCTAGATTGCTGAAGGGTGGATCCTGCACCACAAAGACGTCGACCCAATCCAGGAGGGTCTGAACCAGGCGGTTCCTCCATTCCAGGTGGAAGATGTTACCACTTAGATCCAACACTGACAGAGGAAATCTCGACCTGTTTCGTTTCCTCAGCTCCGTCTGGATTTCCTGACACGTCTCGAAGAGCAGTTTGCCCTCTATTTCATTAAAACTAATTAAAACAACAAAATCACGAAAATTTAGATTGTGAAACACAGAAAGAGTAACAACACAACTTACATGATATTAGTTCAGTCAGCTTCGTAACAAAGTCTACATCCAAGGGGTTTTAAAATTTGAGGGAAAGGGAAGAGATTGTGGGTATGTATTTCGACATACATGCAGCTATATAAATGTAGGTACATATCCATATATTTATAGAGCAGCTTTTAAGGACATTACTATGGAAACCAATTGGCCACCACCACTCATGAGAATACTTAGTTCAGAAGTTTATGGGGAAGAGCCCTCTGACCCACTGCATCCGCAACAAGACAGGTATCCAGCAGTTTGTTGGGAAATGCAACATCTAACCACCATGCCCATAAGTTACGAAGCACCCGCAGATGAATCGCTGTACAGCCTTTTGACAAAACGTTTCATTAAGACCAAGCAGTACGCCCCTCAAGCAATTGAAACTTTTAAGAAACTCATTCAACTTTCAGGGCTTCCAGTTCACGGCAGAAAAAGCAAAAAGTTCAAGCTGACCCAAGGTTCGGGTGTAGCTGTACAGTATTACAACAACCCAGACGCCCTTGTAGAGAGATTACAGCTCTTGATAGCCTCTAGAACGATACTGGTGTTGACAACGAAATCTCAGCCATTCTTGACGAACTGCTTCGTTCTGGTTTGATACACAAAGAGTTAGCACTCCAGTTGAACCGAAGTTTGCTGACGGTATAATAATAATCTGTGATTATTATTTGTATAATAATAGTATTATTTGGTAACATGGAACGCCTTGAAGAACTTCTGAAAGAAATCCGAGACCTAACATTGCCTAAGGAAAACTTTAGCATTATATGGTCCTCAGATCAAACCGACTATACCGAAAACTTCTCACCAATGCTGCACCTAAATCCCAACAAACGCTTTGAACTTGCTCTTGTGAATTTAGAGACTTACAATTCTATTCCGAATGTTGATGAAACCAACAACAAGTTTGTCTACAGCAACAACACTGGTACAACATGGTTTACGATCACGCTTCCTGAAGGGTGTTACGAGATTCCACAGATTAACGGCGCAATTCAAAGACAACTCGAACGGAATGGTCACTGGGACAACACCGTAACTCCGCAATCCCACTATATCACAGTGGGAGCCAACAGCTCAACCCTGCGAGCTTATGTGGATATTACGAATGCTAATTACCGAGTAAACATGACCGCATCCACAATAAGGTCTATGCTAGGCTTTAATCCTAAAACTATACAATCTGGTTACCACGAGGGAGATAACCCAGTTGATATTCTCAAGGTAAACACCATTCTCGTCAACTGTGATATCATTTCTGGGTCATACCGCAAAGGTAGCCAGACGCCAGTAGTCTATAGTTTCTTTCCAGATGTTTCGCCTGGCTATAAGATAGTAGAGTCGCCGAATAACCTGGTATACCTGCCTGTGGTACCAGCTGGTCATGTACAGCGCATGAGAGTGTGGTTGACAGACCAGAACGGTGAACAATTAAACCTCCGTGGTGAAACGATAACTATAAGATTTCATATACGAGGCGTTTAACTATAAGATTAGGCATGTTTGTCATTGGAGTTAGATCGAAACGGCGTCGGGTTATGGGTGGTGGGCTTTTCGACTGGATACCCAAAATTGCCAGCGCTTTTGGTCGGGTTGGTAATTTTATCTCAAGAAATAAGGACACAATCACAAATGTTGCAAATGTGGTTGGTAGTGTGGCTAAGGCTGGTGCGACAACCGCATCTGAAGTCAGAAATATTGTTGACGCAGTAAAGGCAAGACGCGCTGCCGCTGCCGCCGCTGCACAACCTGTCGCCGCTGCGGTACAACCCGCTGCTGCACTTCCAATACCTCTTGAAAAGGCACTCAGTGAAAAGAGCATCGAATTTTTAAAGCAACTGGCAGCCAACCAACCAGCAACTGGGTCTGGCTTCAAAACTCTACAAGTAGTAAATCGCCGTGGAAAGGGCTTGTTTCTGGGGAGAAATTAATTTGCTTTGTGGAAAATTAGTCGTCTCAACAATTAAAGTCTAAAAATTACCAATAGTTAATAGTATTATAATGGCAACAGTTGATATAGGTAGCGAAATGTTGGACATCGGAGCGGCGATGTCTGACGACAATAGCATCGAATCTTACGAATTCCGCGAGTACGAGTCACAAAATCCAGCCGCCATTAATAACGGTCAGGCCATACAGATAGACATCCAAAACCAAGACATTTTCACTCAACCTTCCAAGAGCTACCTTCTTGTCGAAGGCAGGCTTGCATCAACCACTAATGTGGCTTATGCCGCAGGCACAATGGTGTCACTAATCAATAATGCCATCCCTTACATGTTCTCACAGATCCGATACATGGTTAACAATACCGAGATCGAGAACATAGCATCTCCAGGACAGGCAACAACGATGAAGGGCATGTTGGTCTATGGAGACGACTTCGCCAGGGGTGAAGGTCTGAACATTTGTTGGCAGAAGGACACCACTGCAGCCGCAGCGGACGCAAATCTTGGCTTCAGGGATCGGCGAAGGATGATCATCGCTAGGCCTGACCCTATTGGCACTTTTTCATTCGTCATCCCCCTAAGACATTTATTCGGGTTTTGTGACGATTACCACAGGGTCGTATACGGAATTAAACATTCCTTGTTGCTGAGCCGACAGGCGGATGCAGACGCAATCTTCAAGGACGCTGCAGTACCCGTTGGTCGGATTACACTGAGTAAGCTATCCTGGTTTATGCCACATGTTATACCCGCTTTGGAGTATAAGAGCATGCTCATGAAGCAGATCGAGGCCAAGGTTAAAATTCCTGTAGCATTTCGAGCCATGCAATGCGATAATATTTCGGTACCGCGAGCAACGACTTTTTCGTGGCGATTGAGTGTTAAATCAGGAACGGAAAAGCCCCGATGGATTCTGGTTGCCTTTCAGACTGACAAGACGGCCAACCAGGATCACAATCCGGCAGTTTTCGACCATGCACAAGTTCGCAATATCTATGCTATGCTCAACAGCGATCGGTATCCAGTCGTTGACATGAATCTCGACTTTACCGCGATGAAAATCTCTCGTGCTTATAAAGCTTTGCGAGACTTCAAGGAGGAGTTCTGTGGAATCGATGGACGTGAATCATCTTGTCAAGTAACACCGGTCGACTTTGTAGATTTCTTCCCGATCTTCGTACTAGATGTTCGCAGACAATCGGAACGCCTGAAAACCACGACCCAGGACATTCAGATTAAGGTTAACTTTGACGCCGCAGTTCCAGCTAATACGATAGCATATGCCGTGTTGATAAGCGATCGACTCATGAAACTTGAATCGGATGGTAGCAAATTCAATCTCGTTTACTAATTAGAAAAATAGCGTCCCTTTAGATATATTTCAGAAAAAGTTTTAGGTTTTAAGTGAAAACTGTTAAGAAAAATATCTATATTTTTCGTCATGAAAACCAAGTACATCTCACACGGTCTTTCGCTGACTGAAGGTCAAAAGGTAACACTGGCAAATGCCGCCCGCAATGGCACCGGAGCTACAATTCGGCTCACTTATGGCCAGCTTCGTGGAGAAGACAACCTCGGGCTGACGACTGGTCAAGCTAACCGTGTCGCTAAAAATTTGGACCAAGGCCGTGGCATGGAGTTGAGATTCACCAAAACACAACTGAAAAATATGACAAAAATGGGTGGTTTTCTCCCGCTACTGGCACTCCTCCCACTGCTCTTTGGTGGGTTAGGTGCAGCGGGAGCAACGGCTGGTGGGGCTGCAGGGATAGCAAAGGCGGTGCAAGCCAAACAAGCTGCAGCAGCTGCACAAGCCGAGGCAGAGCGTCATAACCGGGTAGTCGAAGCTGAGCTTCATGGAAAGGGGTTGTATCTCGGACGCCAGACTACCGGTGGTTGTTGTCCTAGGTGCCCAAGGGATCAGGACTTTATCTTGGGAAAAAAAACTAGAACCTCTGAGCAACTTTGATATCGAGAAAGCCGCCCGAGGACTACCTAATTTCCGCGGTGTTTTCATGCGAGATGGCTTGCCCGCTGTGGTACACGACAAAGAGTGTGGAATTGTTAATCTGGATTCCAAAAAAGGCGATGGTACCCACTGGATTGCATACAAAATTGATATCAAGGTCATCATGGTCCTACAGCCGTGTTCTTTGATAGTTATGGGTTGGATCCGCCTCAAGAACTCGCTCGATATTTAAATTGCCCCATAAAAACACAAACATTTCAGCTGCAGGGTCAAAATGATGTGATATGTGGCCACCTCTGCCTTCTTGTGCTCAAACAACTCGCTGCTGGTCAAAAATTTGAAGACATAATACTTAAACTATGTTAAAAAGTTGCCCAAACATTAGATTAGATAACATAAAGTTAGATATTTTAGATTGTTTTAGATTGCTTAGATATTTTGGATTTTGGTTTTGAAATTTTTATATTAGAAATGTGCCCCTTTTTTCTGTAATACAAGATGCCGGTCGATAAGTTTGGTCGAAGTAGTCATAGTACGATAGGTGGAGGAGTATGGCAGTTCAGCACTGGAGGGCTCGTCCACAAGGTTGGCGATACAATGATGGGAATTCTCTCATCTGGTGGGTATCGAATCACAAATGTTGGTACGCCTACTGAGAACGCTGACGCCGCAACGAAGGGTTACGCTGATACAATAGACTTGGATAATCTACAACTTGCCGGTGGAACTATGTCTGGCAACATTAACATGAGTGGGCACCGTATATCTGGGCTTCGTACGGCAGACACGCCAAATTCTGACAGCGATGCCGTGAGCTGGGCTCAGGTGGTACGGTACGCCGACGAGCAAGCGGATGTTTCTAACGCCCAAGATGTTATTGTTAAGGAGTATGCGGACAGAAAGGACGCCGCCCTTAATACAGGTCTGAGGTTGTATACGGACCAAAAAACTGCCGCCGCCAGACAGTATACAGATGAAAAGTCTAACGCCGCAAAACAGTATGCAGACGAAAAGGATACTCTTGTTAGAAGCGCACATGTGCTGAAAGCCGGTGATACCATGACTGGTAATTTGGATATGGGTGGGAAACGGGTAACTGGTTTACCATTACTAACAACAGATATAAACGATGCAGCGAGCATATCAGAAGTGAGGCGTGAGGTAAACGCCAAAATGACAAACTTAAATATAACACCCTCGGCTCCGTTGCATGTGACTAACAAACGATATGTAGATGCGGCTATTAAGTTTACCGCAGATGATAAGGATACAGTCATTAGGCGTTATTCGGACGAGAAGGATGTTGCGCTTAACACAACCCTCAGGTTGTATACAGACCAAAAAACTCTCGCCGCCAGAGAGTACGCCAAACAGTATACAGATGGCCGGATCCCCACCGTCGGCACACATGTTCTCAAAGCCGGTGATACCATGACTGGCAATTTGGATATGGGTGGGAGAAGGGTTACTGGGCTTCCAATAAGCCATATATCACGGCCATCCGATAGCGACGCGGTAAGCATGAAACTATTAAGTGATGGACTAAAAAATGTGATGACAAATTATGACATGTCATCATTCCCAGGAACACCCATTGGGCCAAAATTCTTGACTAACAAGAGATATGTAGACGAACACAATGCAGCCATTAGAGGCGCTCACATTCTCAAAGCCGGCGATACCATGACTGGTGATTTAGCAATGTCAGGAAAAAGAATTACAGGACTTCCGGAAGGAGCATCAGTATCTAACAGTGATGGGGCCAGTATTGGTCAAGTTTCAAAAATGGTCAACAACACCATGATAAGGTTGAACAGGGTGCCATCGGGGCCGTTAAATGTGACTAATAAGCAATATGTAGACTCCCAGATCTCTCTTGCCAAAAGATATGTGGACAACAAAGACCTCGCCGCCAGGCAACACTCGGTTGCCTTGGACGCGATAATTATGACTTATATAGGCAACCTCAAGATACTCAACCATAACGGCCATATTCCACCCTTACCCACTTCCAATAACTATACAGGTTTTATTCCCTCCGCCAGTTCGGAACTGTCCATTACCCAGCAGTTTTAGCATTTAACCCCACGAATGTTTCTGCCTCCCTCACCGCTACGGAAGGCTGGTCAGCCGGCTTCGTCACTTGGTGTTGGATCTTGGCTACAGATTGAATGCCCGACGGCCGTACGCATATGGAAAGTCAGTCTGTGTTTTTAATTTTAAATATATCGTCCTGGAAGATAAGTGGGGCCGTTCGGAATGGTGGCGAGCTTGTATTTACAGACCTACTCACCTCAAACTTCAGATTTACCGATGCTACAAAGCCGCAAGACTTTTCCGTCGACTCGATCGCCGCTTATAAAATATACAGGTTTACGGCCCTTGCCTTTGCTAATGGTGCAGAAAGTAATAAAATCTCCTCGGTTCGCCACTTTCAGATCTTCACATATTTTAAAGATGGGGATTAATAGTATAAAACTGGACGATGGCCGACTCACACCATAAAATCCGAGGATATCTCAGGCAAAATGGGGAAACAAATATGCAAAAATACAACCTCGATGATATCGTTGGTCTAACCAACTGGGGATATACCATTGCACAACCCACCACAGAAATGTTGACCGCTGTGCCGCAAGAACACATCGATTTCGTGTCAAAGGACTACTACACCCGCGACATTTACACGGCAACCGGTACACTGGCCACAAAGGTGTATAAGAATCTTCCAATAACAGCCGCACGATTTCCTTGCATCACTTTACAGACAGCAGCTGATACCGTTACAGTAGACTGTGGGTTCTGGAAACTTACTATATCGGGCGCCAGTAACGGAGACGCCTCAGTTCGTATAATTGATTGGCTAATTGACATTTCGAGCTCACAGTTTAATGCGACTAGGATAATTTGTATTCCGAGCCAAACGAGTTTTCAAGTTGAGGCTAAAAAAAGAGGTACTGTAACAACTCCGGATGTTGAGTTAAATATAACACTACTTTTAGAAGAATTATAATAACTATGTCGCTGTATCCAAGTCTATCTGTCCCGACAATTTCGGATGAAAAGTCGCAACGCCAGAAAGTTTGGAAATAGAACCACAGAACTTTCGCCTGCAGAAAATCGGTGAACTCGAAAATTTCCTACGATCTGAAGTGGAATTTCGTAGCGCTCTTTTTAAAAAATACAGCAGAGCTGTGAATATGATTAACGGTGCTTCCGCCTCGTGTGCAGTTTTCGGTCTAGGCGCGGGTGCGGGAGGAGCAGCCTTGCTGGTAACAGGAGTTGGGCTAGTACCAGGAATAATTCTTGAAGTTTGTGCTGTGTTGTCTAGTTTGTTCGATGTTGCTGGAGTCGCCATCGGTCGAAGATGTTCGGCAAAAGCGGCAAAACACGAAGCCATACGAGTCCTGGCTAGCAGTAAACTGAATACCATACACAGCCATGTCTTAAAAGCTCTCGAAGATAATCTGATAAGCGAAGATGAGTACAAGCTGATTCTTGAAGAGGTTGAAAAATATCGCGTCATGAAAGATGAGATCCGGTCTAAATCTGTAGGAATGGCCGAAGGTTCCATCAGCGAAGGCTTAAAAAAAGAGCTGATCAACAAGGGCCGCGAGAAGGCACGAGCGGATTTTATAAAGCAATTGGCGGCTTCAGAATCACCTTGACAGTGAACTGTGTATGTTGGACTGATACTGCTAACGATGCTGCTGCTACTGAGCCGCTAACGCCCACGGCCCCATTTTTATGAAATTAAAAACAGCTTTCCTATTTAACTGACTCCAAACCCCTTTTTTCCCTTACTATTACCCAAGGAAAGAGAATGAACATCTTTTTTCCGCCCATCTCCAAAGCCTGAAGTCAACTCTAAATCGATCTTGGCCCCAAACTGTAGTGTATCGATGGTGGGTCGTTGGGAAGACCACCGTTTGAGTTTTAAAGCCTACTGTGATCGATTGTTGACTTATGAAGCGCTAGACTGAGTTGAAATCGGCTTTTGACTATACTCGTCATCGTCATCATCATCATCATTATGAATATCATGATAACCATCATCATCACCATCAGGTAATAGTCGCCGTCATTATCTATAATATCTCTATCATTCTTGTTGCTAATGTTTGTTGGGAATGTGTCAAGCTGATTTGGTGACTCTTATTGCTAATACTCATCTTACATAAGTAATCTGCAAAGTTAGCTGGTTTACACTTTGTTACACTGTTACATTGACAGTTTGTCTGGATGCTTTTGAATTGGCCGAGGTCGGTCACCACAGACTGCTGCTTATGTTGTAAATATACACATAATGTCAAATTGTATAACTGCTGATAACATGCAGCTGTTATTGTTTAAGTAACCGACATCTATTACTGCAACTGATATCTAGGGGCCATACTTAGTGGGACCAAGGTCCCTTCTGGTCTCCCTATTATTGTAACCATTCGATCATTCATGTATGAAATATCAACTGAATAATACTTGCTGGCTCAATAAAATGATGGTTATATAGTTATGGCTATGGTTATATCGCCACCGTCGTCATCATCATCATCTTTGTAGAAGTAATCCCCATAGTCATTGCCGTCATCATCTTTTCCTCGTCTTTATCGTTGTTGTCAACACCATCCTTACTATCATTATCGTCGACGTAGGCCTCGTCGCAGCACAGGACGCCTTGTGCACCCGTCATCCTTAATCACCTGATGGGAGTCTGATTAGAAATATGGCAGGTCGCCGGTTTATCTTAAACACCGCACCACACGCCGCGGTAGAGTAGACGAGAACGCTCCTCAGTCAACTCTGGTTCAACCGCTCCTTCACCCGTCCATAGTTTACGCTCATCGAGCCATTATTCTCGACCGGTCTTTGGTCCAATACAAGACAATGCTGTACAATAAAGTGCACGCTTGCAGCTGAACAACAATCTTAGATGTTACCATAATCTGTAGCGAACTTGAGCCAGTCCCCGCAGCGTTGTCGCATAGCTCCATCTATCCTGATGTCTGTCCCTACATAATAGCGCTGTATAAACAATAGAACCGATGACAATAAAAACCGGACTAAAAGCATATGCATTAATATTCGTATTTGTTGGCAGCTTACTGACAAGCCGCATTAAGTAACATTGACGGTACAGATTTCATGATCTTATATTCTTACTGAACACTGTTAGGCGCCCACTCATTTAACAGCTGCCCTATGGAGTGGAAGGCTGAGTCGACCTAGAGGGGCTACGGGTATCGAACGCGTCTTTCAAGATCTATTTGTTCCTCAAGCAGGAGTGCTACCATTTAAGTATACCCGCCACTCTATAAAATTCATGATAAGATGACGCGAGTGTTAATTTTAATTAGCACTCGCGTCATTTAATTGATTAAATGGAGCCGTCTATAATTATATACTGCTTCGCGTCTAATGCAGTCTACAGTCGATTTGCAAGAAGGTAGTAATCTACGTGGGCAGGAATTACCTTGCATTATAGCGCACGCAACTCGAGTCATCATCGACAATTATTGACGAAATGCAATCAAGCCAGTTAAGCAGAATAAGTAGACCACTATAATTCCGGAGAAAAACACCAGAGGACAATTTACACGAAGAGACAGCAAGACAGTTTATTTCTCTCGGTTGAAAGGATCGACCTTCCAACGCTTATCTTCACAACGGCGGAACTAATGTAGCGGGAGATTCGCGTGTATGGCAACTGTAAGCATATCGAAGGCCAAAAACAATTATTCTAACCAACAATGGAGCAGCCGATTTCTTCTTCGACAGCGAAATTGAAGCAATAAAATTCTAAAGAAGATACTAAACATGTTTTATAATCATGCAGTAGTAGTAGTAGTAGTAGTAGTAGTAGTAGTAGTAGTAGTAGTAGTAGTAGTAGTAGCAGTAGCAGTAGCAGTAGCAGTAGCAGTAGTAATAGTAGTGGCAGTAGCAGTAGCAGTAGTTTTAGTTTAACTTAACGACACTGTGTATTAACAAAGATCACTAGCGTCGCCCTCCTTCTTTATCCAGGCTTGTGAATGGCACTGCCTGGTACTAAGGCACGGACGTGCAGTGGGGAGTTCTCGGATGAACCTATCTTGCCGCTTTTTATTGTTTCACTGTATACATGCAGCATAGTAACTGTGACTTATTACAGTAGTGCGACTATCAAACGAAGTGCATGGCAGACAGGAACACTGATTGCCAGACAAGAATGGCTAAAAATAAAATGTTTCGGTAAGCCCACATGTAAACAACAGTGTCTGCTGGTCGTGCGGCATTAGTTCTAAGATTTGCACGGCAGTGTGTTGTCCACGAGTAAGGCGTTGATGCGCTTCAAAGCCGCCCTAGGATGGACAGACCATGCCAGGAGCGATCGAAGTGAAGTGAAGTGAGAGCCGTAGATAATGAGGCTTTATTCCACACATTATGCGGTTTTGATTATACTTCCTGTTATGAATTCTCCGGCAGAATCATTATAGCTGCTTACGGCGTTCGCTAATGGCCGAGAATAAGTGGGAATATGAAAACAAGTGGGGCAGTAAGTGGGAAAATAATTGTCAGCATTAGCTGCCTATTCAGACTTTTATTGTTGCTGTCGTTATCATCGGTATGTCCAAATGTTTTTGCAATAAACGAATATATCAATCATCATCATCATCATCATCATCATCATCATCATCATCATCATCATCATCATCATCATCATCATCATCATCATCATCATCATCATCATCATCATCATCATCATCATCATCATCATCATCATCATCATCATCATCATCATCATCATCATCATCATCATCATCATCATCATCATCATCATCATCATCATCATCATCATCATCATCATCATCATCATCATCATCATCATCATCATCATCATCATCATCATCATCATCATCATCATCATCATCATCATCATCATCATCATCATCATCATCATCATCATCATCATCATTATTATTATTCTCTTTCTTCTTCTTCCACTTCGTGTTCTACTTCTTCTTCTTTGTGTTGTTTTTCTTCGTATTCTTCTTCTTCTTCATCATCGTCTTCTTCTTCCTGTTTTTCTTTGTTTTTTTCTTTTTTCCTCCTCTTGTTTTTCTTCTTCTGCTTTTTGTTCTTCTTGTTCTCCTCTTTCATCTTGTGTTCTTCTTCTCTTTCTCCGTCTTCGTCTTCTTCTTCTTCTTCTTCTTCTTCTTCTTCTTCTTCTTCTTCTTCTTCTTCTTCTTCTTCTTCTTCTTCTTCTTCTTCTCCTTCTCCTTCTTCTTTTCCTTCTCCTCCTTGTTCTTCTTCCTCTTTGTGTTCTTCCCTTCTTCATCGTGTTGTTCTGCTTCTTCTTCCTGTTCTCTTCATTTTCTTTGAGTTCGTTCTACTTCTTTTCCTTCGTCTTCTTCCTGTTCTTCTTCTCCTTCTCTCTCTTCGTCCTCGTTTTCTTCATCTTCTCCTACTTCCTTTTCTTTTACTTCTCGTTCTCATTATCCTCCTCTTGTAGATGACATCCACACAACAAATTAAGGCGAAATTAAGCCAATTTTTCTGAGGAAATGAGCTAATCAGCTTTACCTTCAGTGCGTAATCCGGTCGATCCGTCACTGAGTCGTTTGCCAGCGTCCAACCGAACAGTGGACAACAGGAGTAGTTACTGGAGTAATTAAGATCGGGATTTATTGATGACTTCAAGGCCGGTGTCACGAAATAGAGTATCCCCCATACACGAGTATCTCCCTTAGTGAAATGGAGTGTTCGGTTTAGTTTGCATTTTTTGCGGTTTCTAAGTGTATTCAGTCGTACTGTTTGGATTTATTGTACACATAAAATATTTTAAGTTGCGTATCTTTAGTTTGTACGTCGACCTGAAATTAATTTACTTCATTTTTGGTGATTTTGACTGGATTGTCGTCGAGGCTATCGTGATGCGTATGACGATGGGGGATAGAATGGTTTATCCCCCGGATACTCTAAACCGGTTTATTCCATCCGGGGGATAAATTCATTCATCCGCCCGAATAGTCTTAGGACGGATACTCTATTTCGTGATATCGGCTGGCGCGAACAACCGTGAAGAACTAAATGCATTGAAGAGGGAAACTATAGAGTATAGACCAACCAAACCAAACGCACAACGAACCAGTCAGAGCCTGACAAAGACCAGGACATACTGGAAATGATACACCGTTAGAACAGCCAACAGACTGAGGCGGAAGATGGCGCTTTGAGGGGGAAAGGTAAGGATGAGGAAATGAAAAAAATGGAACATAGTTGGAGAAGAAATGTTGAGGACGAGGAAGGAAGACAGAAAGAATAAGAGAAAAAAGAGGAATCAGAGCAGACTCTCTGTTTGTTTGAGTTTGCTTGTGTGTGGTTCTCTTATAGTCTCCCTCTCTGACGTTGTATGTCTCTCCCATAAATATAAACTCTACTGACGTAGAAGTGAAGATGAGCTGCGCTTACATCTTTTTAATACCGATGTTGCCTGCCGCATTTAAGTAGCAAATTCTCACATGAATGAGAAGGGAACGAAAGAATAGCGAGAAGAAGAGAAAGAAGAGAAACAAGACGAAGATGAAGAGGAAGAAGAAAGAACAGAGACAGAAGAGAATTGCAGTTGTCAAAAAGTAATGACTTTGCAGTAAAGATAAAATCAAAAGATGAGGAGGTGATGAGAGATAAATGGGAGAAGAGGGATGAAACGGGGAAGAAAATAAGACGAGGATGTCGAGCAGGCTATAAGGATGTGATCAGAAGACGAATCCAAGAACTTTAAGAAGAGATAGAAGATAAGCAATAGGAGAAGATGCAGAAATAGTACAAAAGGAAAGCGAAGGAGAGAATGACCGCATTATGATGAAGACGCGTTAGATCTAAATGCTGACAAAGAGAGAGAAAGGATAATGAGCGACTTGATAGTCATTCGGGTTTTCTGTGTCGTTAGGAAGGACACCGTCCGTGGCCGAATTTGCTACTTAAATGCGGCAGGCAACATCGGTATTAAAAAGATGCAAGCGCAGCTCATCTTCACTTCTACGTCAGTAGAGTTTATATTTATGGGAGAGACATACAACGTCAGAGAGGGAGACTAAGAGAACCATACACACGCAAACTCAAACAAACAGATAGACAGATATTCAGAACCACTACATTTAATTCGACTCCTGTAATAACTTGTGATCATCCGTTCCCACAATGAAATGTAATCATACTGCGGTGTGTTAGTTTGAAATAATAAACGAAGACGATTACTATTATACTCTTGTCGAAGATTTACGACGCTAATGAGGGATGTCTGAAAGCGATACCTGAAGAGAGCTACTACTAGCGTGGGTGAACGCTAATGGACCCAACGCTGATGTCGAACGGCGGAAAGTTCTGTGTAGTAGCTGTGAAAGGCAACATCGATGCAGCTAGTATGCTTGCATTCATGCATGTATGTATAAATGTATGTATGTATGCATGTATTTGTGTATGAATGTATGTATGTATGTATGCATGTATGTATGTATGCATGTATACAAGTTAGTAAATACGTGTGTACGTATGTATGTATGTATGTGTGCATATATGTATGTATGGATAACTGTATCTCGCTACTTACTGGAATTACTAAGTCCAATTCGCAGAAGAGCCAGACGGTTCAGAAGTCTACGTCTAGAGTCGTACCTAGTCCATCAAGATATGAGCATATAACATCTCTGTATTTGAATCATTGCACTGGCTTCCTATTCAGAAGAGGATCTCATTCAAATTGGGGCTCATAGTATTTAAAATCCGTTCTTACTAAGTCTTCCTAAGTCTTATAATATGTATTCGTCTCATTGCTTTTTCTGGGAATTCCTCCTAAAATTAGAACACTACTTAGCGAACGAGTATTTTATCCTGGGCATGTCCTACGCGGATTGCTCAATCCTATCCGCGAAAGCGGATACTCCCTAAGACCTCGTTCGCACAATCATACCATTCCGCAATCTGCCCCCCCCCCTTACTAGGAAGGGATATATCACCAGGATGCTATAGGCCTACATTAATCTTTCTCTAGTATTTAGCCTTTTACACATTATTATTATTATTACTTCGATGTTTTATCATTATCATTGCGTAACTGTTGTCCCATTGTGCGTTTGCAAATGGCGCATTAAACACCATACTTACTTACTTACTTAGTTTTTCGGTTGGTTGACCCAAATTTTGGAATTCTCTGCCTGCTCAATTGATTTTGTCGTTTCGTTCTCAATTCAACCCTTATCGTTTTCCATTTGCTTATTCACCATGGTGCGATTTTCTGTCTCAAAGGGCTGATATTTTTGTGCGCTATCGGTTGATGCCTTGTGCAATGTGCATTCTACATCGGCGCTATAGAAGTTATCATTTTATAATAATATAATAATAATAATAATAATAATAATAATAATAATAATAATAATATAATAATAATAATAATAATAATAATAATAATAATAATAATAATAATAATAATAATAATGGTAATAATAATAATAATAATAATAATAATAATAATAATAATAATAATAATAATAATAATAATAATAATAATAATAATAATAATAATAATAATAATAATAATAATAATAATAATAATAATAATAATAATAATAATAATAATAATAATAATAATAATAATAATAATAATAATAATAATAATAATAATAATAATAATAATAATAATAATATGAAGACAGTTAATATAGAGCCCTTTCGAATCTCTCAAAGGCCTCTGGATCTCATTTGCCGCCCTTAACGACGAGATATTCAATGTCAAAGCCAGTAATGTCTGATGTTACTAAGCATTACCTTTTAAATACGGCCGCTGCGCTGCTATGAATCCAGTTCAGTAGTTGCTGGCATCTCTCTATAGACTGCAATTTGAATGGAGGTGATGGGCATCGAGGAGTGATACGTAAGGAGTGTCTGCGCATGGCGTTGCAGAGCAAACGAATATAAAGAAATGTCTCAGCAACGTTCCAAGCACGTTTCTAGATATTCCGGACTTAAGGACGCTGAATTGCAAATGTGAAGAGATAAATTTCTGTCAAGTGCGATGTCTCAAGTGGTTAGTCATAAAAGACAGCTGTAATTGCGGACCAGAAAGACTCTTAAGTCATTATCTGTGGATATTATATGATTATATATATCGCACAGTATAAATGTGTATAATAAATAAATACAGTCATATTTGCAGCATGTACCATTGCACATGTATATATTTAATCCCCATACATAAATCATTTATTACATGGACACTTATAGATTCAAGAACGCTGGCAGTTTGCTCATAAATAGATTGATATGATATCGAGACCATCACTTCATCTTTTTCAAAATGCGCATATTGACTTTTTATTGCAATTTCCGAGACACAATTCAAAAGGTATTTAAACGCACGAATTAAATCCCTAAATGCTACACTCGGTCCTCGTTTGGTGGGGATTCATTGGTCGGGAGGGTCGCGAAATACTCCAGGCAGTATTGAGGAGACTGGGCAGAATACGGTACCTTCCCGACTCTCAACAAATCTTCAAACAGCTTTGTCAGTGCATCGACTCCCATCTCTTCTCAAGCGTCATTGATGACCCAGCGCAAGGTCTGCACGAACTGTTACCTCCCATAACACTGACAAGCAGTGCTGTGCGACCTCGAGCACACAATAGAATAATCCCAGCAGCAGATTCCTTAGCACGGAAACATTCATATTCAGGATGATTTATTACAACAAGGATGATTCATTCACGATTTCTTAGAACTTTCATATATGCACACAAAAGTGCTATTAGCTGTTGGCTGAATAAAGTATATATACGCAGGTATGGCAGGCCCAATGATCAGGAATGGTCTTCCTCTAGAGCTGCGTCTACACCCTGGGAGTCTGCCTGAAACTTTCCTTACTAAACTCAAAACTGTTCTTTTTGGGCGCGTTGGAGTCGGGAACGCCTCTGAGTAGTTTCCTTGAAGGGGCGCTATATAAATTCCCGAATGAACGAATGAATGAATGAATACTTACTTACTAAAGTACTTATAAAATATATAATAATTTATTATGAGCATTTTGCACTTTGAAATTCGTTTCCGTTACAATGCACGTCACAGGACCTCGCCTTGCGTGTCACTCTCTGAATGTGTGCTTAATGAGAGAAAGAAGTAGTGTGATTGGTCATAGAGTGCAACGACCGTGTCTTAAAAGTGACGTTCAAGTACAGCAGCCATTACTGCTGTCACATTTAATGTCTGGTAATGAAGTACGGCAAGTGACGTCCACGCGTTTTTGAGAGATGCGAAAAGGCGCAATTAAGTGTCTTCTTCATCAATAAATAAATGCATGCATGCAAATATCGTCCCATCTTGACTCTCAATTTCAAGTCTAAAATCCTGGGAAAAGTAATTGCCAATCGTCTGAGCTATAGTGGGAAAAGTAATTGCCAATTATTGTCTGAGCTGTAACCTTTCGTCCGATAACCTCTAGCATTCTTTTCAAACTGACTGTCACACTGCACTACTTCCCGTCCCAACCATACAATATGCAATACGATACAACCTAATTTGATATCGCCCTATTTCCAAAGGTGGTCCATTGCTCAGAAGTGCACACGCCTCGGCGGCGCAGATGTAATTATATTGCAGAGCAATTGTGCGCGAAGGACTTGCTCAGTGCTCACGGTCCCTACACAGTAACCGCCCAGGACGAGGATCGAACCCGTACTCAACGCGTTACAGGTCAACCGCTCTAACCAGTCGGCCACCGTGCATAGTTGGCTCTATAGATAATAAGACACTTAACAAAGCGCATTCTTAGTGCCTCACACAAGCGCTGCACTCAGGATAATCCAATCTAGTTTCTTTTTCAAATAGTCTGAAACTGTTTGCTGAACAGCGTTGAATACAACAGCCCGCGTGTGCGGCAAAAGTCTGTTCCAAGAGGATGATCTAAGACATGATCAGGGACGACAGGATTGAGTCGATGTACGGAGGCACGACACCTTCATATCTCCACGAGTAGTAGAGCGCAACGATCCTCAATCCGCTTGACTCGATAATGGAACATGACGATCCTGATGTTTGTCGATACGTTGCCAACTCCACTCCTTAACGGGGAGCCAGTAGAGCGTGTAGAATAAACTCGCGCGCTATAACCATGATGCATCTAAACCTATCTATACACTATTTATATACGTACACTATCTATAAATATTTATATGTATTATATATATGTATATTTATTCATACATGCATATATATCAAACATATATAGCCTATGTATAGAAACAAGTTGTGAATATATTCCACCAAAGCGATTGTTTTATAACGGGATGGATAGAATCGTTCCTGTAATTTCCCTGGAGTGATAGTTGAAGGCTGAAGGCGCAAGGACGCCACCTTGTTGGGAGAAAATAAGGTACTAGTAGACAAAAATTTGACAGCTGACATGTCTCAGGTTGGCCTTGGGTGTTCCCTCTTGGAATATCATTGCTTCGTATATTATTCATATCACCCAACTATCACCAAACTGCGTTTAAAGCAATTGCTCGCGCTAAAGACATTCTACAATTTGTAGTATTACAAAATTGCAGTTGATACGGTGAGAAGTTCTAAGTCTGGTCGCGTTGGCATTCATTTGTTCATTCATTCATTCACTGGCAATTCAATAATTCTTACACAGACGTCATAAGTTATTTACGCCCAATGGACGAAATAATGAGTTTTATGTCGATCCTCTGTTCTGCAGGCTACGGTCTAACTGTATTTTACTGAAGCAATTCTGACTTCTGTTGACACTCTATATTTTAAAAGAACTGTCTACAAGTTACGACGACACGTGGTTTGTTACTAACGTTCCCATAATCTTCTTTTGCGACAGCTCAGTATTACTATACGACTTATGCATTTACTCAAACAGACGCAAGGACACACAGGAATACAGGCAGACAGACACTGTGTAGATAGATATAAACTTTAGCCAGCTAGCAGAAAGACTCAGGCACACTAAACATAGGCATTTGGAGAAAAAAATGGATGGTATATGTGTACATGTATATATGTATATATATATATATACATGTATATATATGTTAGG